>CAUYQU010052468.1:0-52823 GCA_963574635.1 Cheracebus regulus
TCTCTACTAAAAATACAAAAATTAGATGAGTGTGGTGGCGGGTGGCTATAGTCCCAGCTACTCTCTAGGCTGACCTGGCATAATCACTTGAACCCAGGAGGTGGAGGTTGCAGTGAGCCAAGATCTTGCCACTGCACTCCAAAGCCTAGGCGACAGAGCAAGATTCTGTCTCAAAAAAAGAAAGAAAAAAAGAAAGAAAGAAAGAAAAGATGCAACTGATTCCAGTTACTCTCTTTTAGGTATGCGCTACATTGTTATTCATATCACTTCAGAGGACTTGTCAAGCTAATTATGTTCATACAAGTGTGTTTCCAAATAGATTGAAGGCTTGAGGTCAGAGGTTTATATTTCTTTTTTTTTTTTTTTTGAGACAGGGTCTCACTCTGTCACCCAGGCTAGAGTGCAGTGGCTAGAGATTTGTATCTCATAACTAGTGTATAGGAGATTATTTTACTGTACAATCAGTGTTTTAGTAAAACTATGCCAGCTTCTAATTAACTTTTTGGAAAAGTCAAGTAAATTTGTTAGAATTTCTGGGTGATAGTGCAAGACTACTTCTTGAAAAAAAATAATTTCTGGGACCTACATTGAAAAAAACTAAGACTAGGAAAGTTGCTCATTTTCACATTGGCACCACCTTTCCATTTCCCACACCATTTCTGAAATCATATCTGCAAGTTCTTTCAGCACCCAAGATGTAATTCTTGTGGATCCAGAGACTTGAGCAACTAACTAGCTCCTTGAAATCTGTTAACTATCTCTGGTTTGAATTCCATCATAAGCATGTTACTTAGAGCTAGAAGACTCAAGCTGATCTGGGGGTGGAGGGGTGGGGCTAGGGACAGAAGGGAGGTAAAGCTGAATAGGTCTAAATCCCCCCTTTTTTTTTTTTTAGACGGAGTCTGCACGCCCAGGCTGGAGTGCAGTGGCTTGATCTTGGCTCACTGCAACCTCAGCCTCCTGGGTACAAGTGATTCCCTTGCCTCAGCCTCCTGAGTAGCTGGAACTACAGGTGCCTGCCATCACACCCAGCTAAATTTTTTTGTATTTTTAGTAGAGACGGGATTTCACCATGTTGGCCAGGCTGATCTTGAACTCCTGACCTCAAGTGACCCTCCCACCTCAGCCTCCCAAAATGCTGGGATTACAGGCATGAGCCACCGTACTCAGCCAGGTCTAAACACTTTTTGTATCTTATCCATCCTTACTCTTATTGGAACATATTTAAAAGTCCTTTTTGTTGTCTTTAATCATCCACCTATTATGTTCACATGTTTCCAAGTAGATGTTGTCTTGTAAGCCTTAGTTTATTCTGAATTTGGCTCTTCTAGAGAGCATATGTATTAAACAATCATCTTTCACACTTTTATAATTTGAGACATGGTCTTGCTCCATTGCTCAGGCTGGAGTGCAGTTGCATGATGATGACCCACTACAGCCTCGACTTCTTAGGCTTGAGTGATATTTTATAATTTTCAAAGTATTTTTTTGCAATTTCCTTTGAGGTTCACAAAGCTGGTTAGAAAGATATGGTTATCGTGTTCATTGACAAATGAACTTGCGACTTCAAGAGGTTAAGTGTTTTGACCGAGTTCACAAATGTGGCAAACCTAAGAATATAGGAATCCTAACCCAATGATCCTAAACTATTTCTAATATTAAAACAAGAGTCCAAAGTAATCAGAATTTTATAACCTCATTTAAATTATTTGCAAAACACACTTCAGCCAAGTTCTGTAGTTTGAGGTGTTTTATCATAAAAAATCAATTCAAAAATGTTTTTATTCAAAAATATTCAAGGTGGCCAGGCACAGTGGGTCACACCCATAATCGCAGCACTTTGGGAGGTGAAGATGGGAGGATTGCTTGAGGCCAGGAGTTCAAGACCAGCCTGGGCAATATGGCGAGACCTCCGTCTCCACAAAAAAACACAAAAATCAGCCAGGTGTTGTAACACACACCTGTAGTCCTGACTGCTCAAGAGGCTGAGGTGGGAAGACTGCTTGAGCCCAGAAGGCTGAGATTAGAGTGAGCCATGATGGTGCCACTGCACCCCAGCCTAAGCGACAGAGGGAGACCCTGTCTCTTAAAAAAATTTTTAAAAAATATTTAAGTTCCTTACTCCAATGCTAGGTGTGTTGGACTCTGGAGATACAATGATGAGCAAAATAGACCCACTTTCTGCCCTCATAGAGTTGTCTGGTGAAGACAAATAATTATAGCTCAGGCACGGTGGCTCACGCCTGTAATCCCAGCACTTTGGGAGGCTGAGGCAGGTGGATCACCTGAGGTCAGAAGTTCAAGACCAGTCTGCCCAACATGGTGAAACCCCGTCTCTACTAAAAATACCAAAAAATTAGCCAGGCAGGATGGCAGGCGCCTGTAATTTCAGCTACTTGGGGAGGCTGAGGCAGGAGAATTGCTTGAACCTGGAGGCAGAGGTTGCAGTGAGCCGAGATTGTGCCATTGCACTCCAGCCTGGGCGACAAGAGCGAAATTCCATCTCAAAAATAAATAAATAAAATTAAAAAATAATCATACAATTATAAACTAAGAAAAACACTACAGGCCAGGTGAGGGTGGCTCACGCCTGTAATCCCAGCACTTTGGGAGGTTGAGGCGGGAGGATCACCTGAGGGGTAAGTTCAAGACTAGCCTGGCCAACATGGCGAAACCCCACCTCTACTAAAAATATAAAAATTAGCAGGGCATGGTGGCCCATGCCTGTAATTCCAGCTACTTGGCAGGTTGATGTAGGAGAATCGCTTGAACGTGGAAGGCGGAGGTTGCAGTGAGTCAAGACCGCACCATTGCACTCCAGCCTGGGCAACAAGAGCAAAACTCCTCAAAAAACAAAATGAAAAAAGAGGCCAGGCACGGTGGTTCACACCTGTAATCCCAGCACTTTGGGAGGCCAAGGTGGGCAGATCACGAGGTCAAGAGATTGAGACCATCCTGGCCAACATCGTGAAACTCTGTCTCTACTAAAAATGCAAAAAATTAGCTGGCGTGGTGGCACATACCTGTAGTCTCAGCTACCTGGGAGGCTGAGGCAAGGGCAGAAGAATCACCTGAACCCAGGAGGTGGAGGTTTGTCAGCCAAGATCACACCATTGCACTCCAGCCTGGGTGACAGAGTGAGACTCTGTCACAAACAAACAAAAAACCACTATAAAGGCTCCGTCTAGGGTATTATGAGTGTGCAACAAGGGAGCCTGATCTGAAGCAAGGGTGTATATGGAAATCAGGTGGAGGCTTTCAGGCAAAAAAATACCCATGCGGCTTTCAAGGAACTCAAATGACTAAAAGCCAGGAAAAAAACAGAGAGAGACCCATTTTGAGTCTGTATTCTAATCTTTAGAGTAAGCAGCAGCCACTAAAGGTTTTCAGCTACCAAGGACCACAGTGAGTGTAGAGATCAGATAGGAGTACCTGTCTGTATATTGCAATGGTCCACTCAGATAAGGTAGTTTTATCTAATACATTATGTGGCAATGGATAATGCTAATTTAGATGAAGACCAGGAGAGCAGAAATAGAAACGAACATATTTGATAGTCAATACACAAAACTGGTAAGTTTTTGATGGTTACAAGGAAGTTAATGGTTTGCACAACAGGAGAGATGGTAGTGCTGTGCAGTGACAAGGGACAAATGGTTGTTCTCTAGGGACCAAGTCGTTTTTGTAGAAGATTGTTGGTTTTAGCGATAAGATAAGCTCTGAACAAAAAGAAACGACAAAACAAAGACTTAAACTCAGGCATTCTGAATGCAAGTCTGTAAAACATTATGTGGCTTGGACACATGGCATGATCCGAATTTATCACTTAGATTTTTTTTTTTCTCCGTAGTAGGTAGTAGCAAAATAAGGAAGTCTTTAAAGCATCAGCCTTCAAACTTTTTGTTTTTGAGACAGGGTCTCCCTCTGTTGCCCAGGCTGGAGTGCAGTGGCGCAATCTCGGCTCACTGCAACCTCTGCCTCCTGGGTTCAAGCGATTCTCAGCCTCCCAGTAGCTAGGGTTACAGGCACATGCCAAGACAGCCTGGCTAATTTTTGTATTTTTAGTAAATATATTGGTCAAGATGGTCTCGAACTCCCAACCTCAGATGATCTACCTGCCTCAGCCTCCCAAAGTGCTGGGACTACAGGTGTGAATCACTGTGCCCGGCCTAGCCTTTAAACTTTACAGAAGGTCATTCTTGACAGTTCTGTTGGGTTGCTCTAGAAAGAAAAGACAAAACAAACCCAGCTCTAACAGTATCAATTTCTATTAACCTCAAGCAAAATTTCTGATTATAGCTGTAGTACTCTAAGAGTAAAGGTTCTTAATCTTCAATCCAGGATTGATAATTCCCCTACAGTAGACAGGAAGATGTTGGCAAAAGCAGAGTAACAGAATAGATACTTCAGGAATACATTCAAGACAGATTTCATGCCTGTAATCTCAATGCTTTGGGAAGCCAAGGCGGGAGGATGGCTTGAGGCCACGAGTTTGAGACCAGCTCAGGCATAGTCAGATCCCATCTCTACAAAAAATTTAAAAATTATCCAGGCATGGTGGCATGTCCCAGCTACTCAGGAGGCTGAGGCAGGAGGATTGCTTGAGCCTAGGAGTTCAAGGCTGCAGTGAGCTATGATCGTTTGGTTTTCCAAATTTTCAAATGTACCAGAATTATCAATGTACTAATACATATTGGTGCTCCATTGTGGCTGTAGCTGAATTATGTGTTTTCTTCCCATTTCCTAAACTTTCATAGATTTTGAAGTTTAAAATAAAAATATTCATCTGTGTAGTTATGCAAGTGAATACCCTTTAAAAAAAGAAGCAGCTTGATTTGCATAGTTTTTTTTGATATATGTAAGACTATAGTAAAAAAAAAAAAAAGGTAGAAACTTATCAGAGGTAATATAATAGTGCTTGATTAAAGATCTGTAAGACAGAAAATAACCGAGGAAACAACATACACTTTTTTTTTTTTTGAACATTTTGGTCCCAACAATGTTTTCACTGCCAGAACAGATACCACCTTGTAGTCAGCACCCAACCAATGGTACGGCATGCTAGTGTCTAACAACATACAACTTTTAAAGAATAATTTTTAAAATTTTTGCAGGAAAAACTATTTCAAAATGATCACAGTAATTTTGAGGTATGTCCTTTCTTGGCTTAAGTCTGGACAAAAATATTTTATTTTTATTTATTTATTTTGAGATGGAGTTTTACTCTTGTTGCCCAGGCTAGAATGCAATGCTGCAACCTCAGCTCACTGCAACCTCCACCTCCCGGGTTCAAGTGATTCTCCTGCCTCAGCCTCCTGAGTAGCTGGGATTAGAGGCATACACCACCACTCGTAGCTAATTTTGTATTTTTAGTAGAGACAGGGTTCCTCCGCGTTGGTCAGGCTGGTCTCGAACTCCCGACTTCAGGTGATCTGCCTGCCTTGGCCTCTCAATGTGCTGGGATTACTGTGAGCCCTCATGCCTGGCAACAAATATTTCAAATGTGTGCTTACAGAACACGGGCAGAGCTATTTTTGAAGGATTACTCACTTCTAAACATTCTTATGATCAAATAAAAATAGGACACTGCTAAGCTTTAAATATTTGAAATGTTTGGACTAGACAATACCTAATTGGCCAGCCTACAAGAAATTGGTAGGTATATAAATATACAATTATCCTACATAGTGCACATTGATATGTGATTAAAATCCTTTTCAAAATAAAATACTTCAGAGAAATTAAAATACCTTTAATCAGTTTCTAGGCTGTCTCTTTCCATTTATAATGAAACAAAAATATTGCTACTAATTTTTGTACAAATTTAATATGCAAATATTTTCAACAGAATAAGACACAACAATGAAGGCTTCATGAATAATTTATTCCATTTGAAGTTTTGTTTTTTTTTGTTTTTTTTTTTTTGTTTTTTTAAAAAGTATAAACCTTTTCATTTCCTCAATCACAATTTGTACAACTCAGTGTTATGGCATTCGGCAGCAATAGTGTTTGTTCCTTATTCTCTTTTTGTCACGTTAAAAAGAAAAGCAATTGGACCATATTAAATGTCACTGCTAAACAACAACTTTAAAACGCCCCTTCATAAAGTGACCAAGCTATTTTGAGAGGGTTGATGCTGACATGTCCAGTAATGACGTTACAATTTGCAGCTTAAACTCAATAACTTTAAGGTCCACATATCCAGTTTACTTTGAAAACTAAAGCTAGTTTAAAACTTCATGAATACATCAACCTGAGGAGTATTTTAGGTCCCAAATCCAGTTTTAAATTTATACTCCACAAAAAATAAAATACATATATAAAAATTTAAACCACAGTTCTGGGCCCATTAAAACACCAAAAAAAATAAAAACCCAAAAAGATTTCCAGCTCATTTTTGAAGGAGTGGGACAAAATAAGAATGTATATTAAAAACATTTTCCCTTAATTCGGACAAACTAAAATCTTAAGAGGAAACCCAGACCAAAATATCACTCATGCAACATTAAGTGTATTAACTGATTGATATGCAATGCCATAGTGGATGAATAGCAAATTATATGATGCAATAGCATTTAAAAACTTTTTAATCTATTCAATTTGAACATTTTAAATAATGCAACATAGTATTCTGATATTACAGTATTAACATAGTGCTTGATTAAAGATCTGCAAATCTTTGTAGTAACACATTAAGTTAAAAAATTACCTCAGAAGGTAAATATGAAGACGAAAGGAGAATATTTTAATACAGTAATCTGTGCCATACTGACAATTGAGTACGAATACAGCTGAGGATAGTTGACTAAGTAGTAAGAGCTTAATTTTAGTGGTTTAAGAAAAGTTTAGAAATATTTAAAAATTACAGCTACTTTAAAATTTAAGGATTACATATAAGTACACTTGGTGGCCTCTGGCCAAACAATAAGGTGTACAGAAATTTATTCATACAGTGTTAATTCACAGTCCTGATAACTGAATGGCTTGCATAAGAAAGGTATGGCTAGATGTTTCTCACTGGCTGGAAGCAGACATTATATAACTAAACTTTTTAAAATGCTGAAATACTGAACTTCCACCCTGCTTAATAATAATGAATAACGGCACAAAAGAAAGATGTTAGCACTGTAACAAAGAAGTCAAGGTGTTGGTAATCCACCACTATAAAGTATAATATTTTGCTTACCTATTTAAACAAAACTGCCCATACTTGTCTGTGACAATACATTACTAAGTTAAATCCATCCTGCACAAAAGGCTTAATTTCTCAAATAAGTCTATTGAACTTTTCTAATGGTTATTTAATAACTTTCTATTGAGTGTGAATGGAAGGGAAGAAAAAAAATCTTATCAATAAATCCTGTATATTTGGGCACTATTCCGTGATTCCCAAATAAAAAAAAATTGTATACTGGGTTCCCTCCTTATGGCTCCATATTAAATAATCTGCCAGGGAATAATTTCTACTTTAAACTGAGGTGTGGTTACCACAGGTTAGTGATTTTAAATAAATGAGAATATAGCTTTTATTTTGTAAAGTCACTATTAAGTATATAAAAAGGATACTTTTTATGGAAATTCCAAATAAGCATCTTTTCCTTCAAATCTCAGACAAGTTTTTTTTTAAAGAAAGTACACAAGAAAACATACCAATATAAGGTATGTTGTTAGCATAATTTAAAAACAAATGCAGAGGTGTGATCTTTAAATTTAATATCAAAATATGCTGACCATTGGGATTGCATTATAATTTTGAAAAAATGATTGAAAACCTTTGTCACCAATTGTTTGCTTCATAGAAAAAACAAGACTTGCTAATGTTTTCATATACACAATCTGAAGAAGTTATATTGTTCATAAGAAACTTATATTTAATTCTAAGCATACAGTATTCACAAAACAATTTTCAGTTAAAAAAAAAACAAACCACTGAATTAGAGTTTTGTAAATACAACTGATTTTGTCCTTGTGATAATTAGTGAACATACAAATAGGAATTTTGCTAGATTGCTTCCAAGAAGGATAGGTAGACTCGGCCACTGTGAATTCAAGTCAGCAATGCAGGTAGGAGGCGAACTTGGGCTCTTTTGTGAGCAGCACTGTAGAAAGGATTTTTCAAGGGGGTAAAGCCTGCATAAAAGCAGTTATCTTGGCATGTGCAAACAAGAAGGGGGAAAGTTGTACTGAAGGAGGAGTCAATTAAAGTCCCTAAAATTCAAGTCCCTTCTTTAGGGAGGTGAGAACCTCCTTGACATATGCACTACTTTAATCTGAGCTGTGTTATAGAAAAGTACAGACTCTGGTGTTTGGGACTGACATCTCCAAACCAAGAAAATTAAATAAATAAAAAAGGCAAGGGAGTTTAGAAAATTGTTCTTTCACTAGTGGAATAGAGTCTGAATACCAGAATTCACTGAGAATCTATTTACACCACAGTTTGATTGCGCGCACACACACACACCCATACATATGCATACTCTCACATACATTCCCAATTTTTAATTTAAAAAAAAAAGTGTCAAACAATCAAGGGTGACTGCTTGTAAAATAATTTGTAAAATGCCTAGAGCTGGGCTAAATTTCAACCTTATAGCAGATCCTGAAGACAAATTTCATAATTAATAATATTCCCATGCCTAAATGTGCCACTGTTAAAACTGAAAAAAATTTAAGCATGTAACATTAAACACCAAAATTAGTTTAAGCATTCAGTAGCAAATGTTTTTCCTGTAAAACTAAGTTTCTTTCACTGGAAATGGCCTGAAATATTAGTCATAGCCCTAAACCATAGTACAAAATATAACTGAAGAATTCTCATTTTATTCTAAGTTAAACCACCTAACAATACCACTTGTATATTGCCATCATGTTATTCTGTAAAGATGTGATATATAAAATGCTGTAAGACCTGGTACCTTTTCAATTTATAAACACAGTGAACTTCATTACTGTACATGTACTCTGCAACTACAGCTTAGCTGTAAATCCTCCACACACAATGGTATGGACATTATTCCCCCTCTATCCCCATTAAACTGTACATCGAGACAATACAAATTTACTGTCCCACCCACCCCCTTACAAAAAAATAATACTCTAAAAGCAACCCTACTGCAACTTTTTAATTAAGACGATTACATATATTTTAGACCAATTGCTTTAAAGCAAGAAGGCAGTATAAACCTTCTAGGAAAATTTTTATAAAAGAGGTTAAGAAATATAAGACAATTTATACATTTAAAAACTTACAATAAATAAGAGAAGAGATGCAGGCATTTTTGAATACTAGATACTATAACCCAATACAAGAACATCTTCATGTTCTGAAGCCATATGTTGAAATTCATTGTTCCTCATGTTTCCTCTCCATGCTTTTAATATTCACTTAACATGACTGGGTACTATGGCTCATTACTTTTCACAAATACTGTGACTGGAAAAAAAAAAGGTTAATTTTGCTACGAAAATGTTATAATACGTTTTGTATGATCAGTCATCATCCTAAAGAGTTCAGTAGAGTCAATGAAAAATAGCAGGGTTATAGCCCCTCCCCCCAAGTCAAAACAATATTTGTTGAAGTAATAAGAATTAGGCCCCATCACAAATGACTTTCACTGAGAAAATAATTGTAACTTAATCCTGCAGTGAAATATCCATTTTTCCTTTTCTTTTCTTGCACAGTTCCATCAAATGAAGATCACAGCATATTCATAATAAAGTTATATAACTGATTCAGCACCACAAAATGAATTGGGAGACATGAGCGTCTGTCCTGGATTGCAGGGTCACAGGTTAGCCAGGAGAGTGCATTGTACTGTTCCAAAACAAACCTGAAAAGTAAATAAACTGTGTAAGTCATGTATTTATCTCCAATGTCGATTGTGGAAGCAGTTTTCTATTTTTTTTTTTTTCTTTTTAGATGGAGTTTCACTCTTGTTGCCCAAGCTGGAGTGCAATAGGGCAATCTCGGCTCACTGCAATCTCCACCTCCTGGGTTCAAGCGATTTTCCTGCCTCAGCCTCCCAAGTACCTGGGATTACAGGCATGTGCCACCACACCCGCCTCATTTTGCACTTTTTTAAAGTAGAGATGGGGTTTCTCCATGTTGGTCAGGCTGGTCTCGAACTCCCAACCTCAGGTGATCCACCCACCTTGGCCTCCCAAAGTGCTGGGATTACAGGCGTGAGCCACCGTGCCTGGCCAGTGGTTTTCTATTATGCCATTTAAGACTCAAAGTCACCTTAAAAAAGAGTGCTAAGTATGGAACAGAGAGTCCTTGGGGTGAAAGATAAGCAATTTCCATAAAAATTATTCTCAAAAGTAGATTACTCATGTTAGAAAAGCAGTGCATATCTAGATATCCATTGGTACACAACTATAAATTCTTGCCAAAAATGAGAAAAACATGTAAGAATCAACATTATATTCTTTTAAAGTTGCAGTGACAAACCGTTAATGGTAAAAGAGCTGTACCTGAGGACATCTGAAGTCTGATTTGAGTCAAGTGGGTGGGAGTGTTTACTGTGAAGCAGCTCATCAGATTGCACTGAAGGCACGTGGAGGTGCAAAGAGGCCTAAGAAGGTAACAGGTAATCAATTGGTCAGCCAAACAGAAAATAATCTGCTAATAAGTTTTACCTTATTCTCCCAATGTATCTTCTAAAATGATTAAGTACAATTTAGTCCTATGTTATAAATGAAAACCACTATAAAAATGCTTGTTCCTCTAACTAAATCATTACAGAAGTGATTTTTTTTTTTTGAGACAGAGTCTCGCTCTGTTGCCAGGCTAGAGTGCAGTGGCGAGATCTTGGCTCACTGCAATCTCCACCACCAGGGTTCAAGTGATTCTCCTCCTCAGCCTCCTGAGTAGCTGGGACTACAGGTGCATGCCACCACATCCAGCTAATTTTTGTATTTTTTTTTAGTAGAGACGGGGTTTCACCATGTTGGCCAGGATGGTCTCGATCCTCCTGGCCTTGTGATTCACCCGCCTCAGCCTCCCAAAGTGCTGGGATTAAGGCGTAAGCCACAGCGCCCAGCCAAGAAGTGATTTTTTTTTAAGTAGGGACAGGTTCTTGTTCTATTGACCAAGCTGGTCTTGAACTCCTGGCCTCAAACAATATTACTACTGCCTCAGCCTCCTAAAGTGCCAGGATTACAGGCATGAGCCATTGCACCCAGCTAGAAGTGATTTTTAAGTGCAAAACTTATTTTGAATATTCCTATTTCCTTTTCTTCAGCTTTATTGTTTTTGAGACCATACAATAATCCTTAAAAAAATTTCTAATTATCTGCTAAGTCTAATTTGCCTAGATGTGCAAAGTAAATGTTTCAGGAGGCACTAAACTGAGTAGCTAAACCTGTGAAGTCCGTCCTTAAGTTATACGACACCCTTTATGACTATGCAGACATACCTAAGTCTAGCACTGAAAAAAATAACAGGAATAAGCGTAAGCAAATAGTTTGTTTACAACATAATAAACCTTAAACAAAGCTGTCTTTGGTTGAACTGTTAACACTCTAGTAGTAGAGTGCACAGATGCCTTCTTTGCCCACTCAATTTCATAATAGAGGGTTAGTAAAAACTGGCACACTCATTTAGGTATGGCAATGAATAGTGGGAGAAAGAAACGAGCTACTTCACACTCCAATTAAATAAAATCATTTTGTTTATAAGTCAATATATATAACAGTATTAAAAAGTTATGACAAAATAATGGTGATGTTCACTGCAGTAACTTGGTAGATCTCAGTCTATACACTGTAAAAGGTACTATTCTATATTTAGGTGCGCTCTCCTCTGCAAATGCAATATATGTAGAAACTCGTGTAGTATAATCATCAATATAACCAAAAATATCTATGTTTGAAGTATCTATGAGCTCTTGATTTACGGAGTTTTAAGCAAGTCTCACACTGCAAATCACTACAAATTTTTTAAATGTAATTAGTACCAGTACTCTATGATAAAAAGAAATCTAGTTAACAACCCGTTATATTTCCAAGCAAAGAGAAAAAACCAGGTAGCTTTACTGCCTACAGTATAAAACTAAAATGGGATATACGAAAAAAAAATGAACAAAAATTATGGTAAATTATGCCTTACCTGGTAGTTCATAACCAGAAGTTCTAATCTTGTTACAATGTATCTAAGGGTAAATGCCCATGTTTTACTATCCTTTCAGCAAATACTGAGTAGAAAAGGCTCTAAATAGTCCCTTGGACTTTTTGTAAAGTTGTGTTTCCTGAAACACTAAGGTAATGAACTATTAACAGGTGTTAAATAATCCTTTCCTTGTGTATTAAGTTTGGGAAATGCTGGGTAAACTATCTTATTTACCTCTGTTTTTCAGAGACTTTAGTGTGCATACATGTATTATGACTAGAAAAGAGAACAGAGAGTATGTGAAGGACCTTCCCAAAGGACCAAAGAACCCTTTGTTTTGTGGAGACACCAAGGACTACTAGTATACAGAAAATCTCTTGAGAATATGCTCTTACAATGAGATCTTTATAGACCACTGCACATCTATTGGAAGAGAAAGAAAGAACATATGACAAAACTATTACTTGACACCCTGTAAAAATATTATCTCATCGCCCAGGCACGGTGCCTCATGCTTATAATCCCAGCACTTTGGGAGGCCGAGGCAGGTGGATCACCTGAGGTCTGGAGTTTGAGAATAGCCTGGCCAACCTGGTGAAACCCCGTCTCTACTAAAAACACAAAAATTAGTCAGGTGTGGTAGGCGCCTGTAGTCACAGCTACTCGGGAGGCTGAGACAGGAGAATTGCTTGAACCCGGGAGGTGGAGGCTGCAGTGAGCCGAGATGGTGCCATCGCACTCCAGCCTGGGCAACAAGAGTGAAACTCTGTCTCAAAAAAAAAAAAAAAAGAAAAACAAAAAAGAAAAGCAAAATATTATCTCATTAATAATCAATTCAGCTCATCAGATGTTGTATTCTTTAAAAATGTGGTATGGAAGTTCACTCTTTAATCTCAAATGTCATTGAGTCAATGGGATGTGATGCAAAGATATCAGCATTTAATAACAAAAGGCTTAGAAGGTAACAAGAAAGCTACTGGTCTAGTACCCACTAAAATATAACCCTAAGAAACCAAAGCATACATACAATCCAACTTTTAAAAACCACTCAGTTTTGGCCAGACGTGGTGGCTCACGCCTGTAATCCAAGCACTTTGGAGGCCAAGGTGGGTGGATCACCTGAGATCAGGAGTTCAAGACCAGCCTGACCAACATGGTGAAACCCCATCTTTATATTAAAAAATATATAAATAAATATAAATAAAATAAAAACCACTCAGTTTTAACACAGCAATCTACACAAACAAGAAAAGCTTTTTAAAGTAGTAAATGAACTAAAAATCAAGTATTATTACAAGGATTATATATCTTTTAATCCCCAAAATAATGCAGCATAACAGCAGTGCAGCATGATGCAATTCAAATAATAACATTAAAAGACCCAGGTTTCAGTCTTGAATCTATTACCAATTTATGACTTTGGACAGGTGAGTTTTTCTGAACTTAAATATGCTCATCTAGAAAATAAGAAGGTGAGACTAGAGGTAATATAGTTTCTCTCAGCTCTAAATTTCCAAACCTGCAGTCAAAACACAGACTGAACATCCCCAATCTAAAAAAAATTCAAAAGTCAAAACACTTCTGGTCCCAAGCATTTCGAATAAGGGATCCTCAATCTACACTAACAACAAGGGTCATAGGAGTTTAATTTAAGAATAAAGTTCTAAAAATGTAAATTTAAAAACTAGTTCTTTATTTTTTTTGAGACGGAGTCTCAGACTCTGTCACCCAGGCTGGAGTGAAGTGGCACGACCTCGGCTCACTGCAACCTCCACCTCCCAGATTCAAGTAATTCTCCTGCCTCAGTCTCCCCAGTAGCTGGGCCTACAGGCATCTGCTATCACACCTGGCTCATTTTTGTATTTTTAGTAGAGATGAGGTGTTGCCATGTTGGTCAGGCTGGTCTTGAACTCCTGATTTCAGGTGATCTACCTGCCTAGGCCTCCCAAAGTGATGGGATTACAGGTGTGAGCCACCGCACCTGGCTTAGTTGTTTCATAATTAGATACTTCTCTTTGTGATCTTGTTTAGAGAGTCACATATGGCAATGCATTTAAGAATTTAGATAAGCTATAAGACTTCGAAAAGCCACTTCTATATTTCTCAGGATTTAAGCTGTCAATTAGAATTATTTAAGAACTGGGACAGAAATGGCAATACCTTAAGAAAAAGGGGACACTGATATTGTGCTTGAGGACATGCTGACCAGAACCAGTTAGGTAATGGACCTGCTTTGGCAGTTGATACAAAGTAACCAAGGGCCAATGGTTGCTGAAGAATGTTAGGTACTTCGTCATGAGCTTCTGTTGAAAGCAGCCGATCAGTACCCTGACCCTTAAAAAGACAAAATTAAAAGTATATTAGTTCATTCTGAATATGCATATTTATATCTATATATCTAGATATATATATATATAGCTGAAACAAGATATAAACACAGAATGGCTTATGGCAATCAGTCTCATTATCTTATGACATCAGTTTAACAAAATACTGAAGGATAGAAAAAAAATCAGTTTCTATGCACTTAGGAGTATTAAAATTAGAGCATTAATATAACCCATTTTAAGAACTGCATTAAATGAATATGCCAACTGTTTAACAAGTCTGTATTATTATGCCAAGCTCATGTGAAAGTGTATAAACCTTCATAGGTGAGTAAAAAATACAAAATGTTCAATGACATTTCTAACTTATTTGCTAATATTCCTTTAACTAAGTCCTGAAAACCATACCCCAATCCGAAAGGTGGATTCAATTTAGCTTTGCTAATCTAGCACTATCTGTAAAATGCAGTTAATAGTGTTGTGAAAAGCATTATGGCCACATGAAGGGACAACTACTAAATCACATTCATATCTTTGGATTAGTCAATGTATTTATTGGTATTTAAGGAAATAGATAAAAGAAAAATAATATGCAGGAAAATGTTCATTACATCATTATAACAGAAAAAAAAACCACTTAAATGTCCAATATTTTGGAAAGGACATAAATTATGGCATAGCAAAAATGCAATATTAAAAAGCCAATTATACTTATTGAGAACTGCAATATAAATATATGTGGAAGGAAGATAATTTGCTTAAAAATAAACATGGAGCCTGGCACGGTGGCTCATCCCAGCACTTTGGGAGGCTGAGGTGGGCAGATCACAAGATCAGGAGTTCAAGACCAGTCTGGCCAACACGGTGAAACCCTGTCTCAACTAAAAATACAAAAAATTAGCCAGGTCTGGTGGTGTGCGCCGGGAATCCCAGATACTCAGGAGGCTATGATAGCAAGAGAATCACATGAACCCGGGAGGCGGAGGTTGCAGTGAGCCGAGATTGCGCCACTGCACTCCAGCCTGGGTGACAGTGTGAGACTCTGTCTCAAAAAAAAAAAAAAAAGTAAAAATGGTTTTATCAAGGTGGTGGGATTACTGATACTACTGAGCTATTGAAAGAAATATATGCATGTCTTTCAATAATCTAATTGCAGTTACAAAAAGGAGGAAGGGATGCAAAATAAGATTGGACAAAGATCCTTCCCTACTTTACAAGGGTAAATTTTAAACCTATGCATACTACAATAATCAAATAACCAGTATATATAATTTCAAATAGAGATGTGTTATTCACTGAAGCCCAATTAGTTTTTACTTCAAATAGACAAAACAGCCTGCTTTCATAACTGCTAAAGATAAAACAGGGAGTGGATGGTCAATGTTTTATCTGGTGTTATGAGAAAATTAATGTTTATATTATATTCCTTGTCACAACCCTGATATGAATGGCCACTCTTAGGGTTATATATAGTATTCTTAAAGATACTGTGATCCTATATCGGAGTAAAAAGCTATGGTGAAAAGCCACAAAAACTAACAAAAAGAAGGATTAATGCCAAATGATCTAGAAAATACAGATTCAGGGAAAGCAGAGCCTTAGAGACTCTCTTAAAAACGTGCAATTCAAAGTACTGATGTCTATGACATAGAAATGGATGAATGTACTGTTAATCTCACCTCTTGCTAATTTCCAAGGAAAAACAGTATTGTATTTCATATATTAATCCATTACTAAGTTAAGGAATGGCATTTAGAAAAATTAAAAATTTTTTTTGAGACAGACTCTCACTCTGTTGCCCAGGCTGGAGTGTAGGGGCGCGATCCTGGCTCCCTGCATCCTCTGCCTCCTGGGTTCAAGTGATTCTTTTGCCTCAGCCTCTCGAGTAGCTGGGACTACAGAAGGTGTGTGCCACCACACTCGGTTAATTTATCTTTTTAGTAGAGACAGCGTTTCACCATATTGGCCAGGATGGTCTTGAACTCCTGACCTCGTGATCTGCTTGCCTTGGCCCCCTAAAGTGCTGGGATTACAGGTATGAGCCACTGTGCCCAGCCCAGAAAAACTAAACTTTTATAACACAGTTACCTTGCCCACATCACCTCCATGGGGGTAATGAGATCCTGGAGAATGTACAGGAGAACCAGTTGGAGAAGCAGGAAGGATATTAATGATATCAGGGTCAAGATCATCTCCTGTGTCTAACAAATCAAAGATACCCATTCCATCTGCTCCATCTAAACAGGAGAAAGAAAAGAAATTTAAAACTCCATTTTCCATATCCTATGATCATTCACAGGAAAGGGTCAAAATAAATGAAATTTTAACCAAAATGGGTTAATTTAACCAACATTTACTGAGTGTCTACCATGTGCCAAGTATTGTGCTAAAAGCCATAAAAATAATTATGCATAAACAAGCATGTGGTAGTCTGAATAATGGCCCCCCAAAGATGTCCACATCCTAATCCCAGGAATCTAAGAATATGTTACCATAAAGGACTTTGCAGATGTGATCAAGCTAAGGATCTTGAGATGGGGAGATTATTCTGGCTTATCCGGGTGGGTCCAGTGTAATCACAGGGGTCCTAATAAGAGGGAGGCAGTAGGGTCAGAGTCAGTGAAGGAGATGTGATGACACCATACTGCTGGCATCCAAGATGGAAGAAGGGAACATGAGCCAAGGAATGCAGGTGGCCTGTAGAAGCTGGCAAAGGCAAGGAAACATTTTCCCTTAGAGCCTCTAGAAAGGAATCAATCCTGCTGACATTCTGACTTTGGCCCAGTGAGACTGATTTTGGACTTCTGACTTCCAGAACTGTAAGATAAAATAAATGGGTGTTGTTTTAAGCCACTAAATGTGTAGTACTTTGTTAGAGCAGCAATAGGAAACTAATACAAAGCAAACATGGTACTTAGGAAATGAAAATGTGTTTAAAGTGGGACTAGAGTATTCCCCTTTATCCATGGAGGATATGTCCCAAGACCTACCCCTATGCCCCTGTAGATTCCTGAAACCAAGGATAGTACCAAATCCTATATACTGGTTTTTCCTTTACATACACATCTATGATGGAGTTTCATTTATAAATCAAGTACAGTAAGAGATTAACAACAAGAATAATAGAACAATTATAGCAAGGTACAATAATAAAAGGTATGTGAATGTGGTCTCTCTCTTTCAAAGTGTCTTATTGTACTGTACCATGGGTAATTGAAACCATGTAAAGCTAAACCAAAGATAAGGATGATTACTATATTTATGAATAATACATGTTCTTTATTAAGTAAAATATTCGAGTTATTATATAACACACTAAGACAGCATAGTCACTATACTTGTGACTTTAGAGATGTGAGATTTTTAAAGGTAGCTCAGAGTAACAATAAAATCTTATTTATTTTCTCTTCTACTAAAATGCAATCTATAAATTCAACTGGAAAAGCTACATCCCTACTTTGGCAGTTTATACAAATTGTATTATTTTAGCAAATCAACATATGTTCTCATTGCCCAGGCTGGAGTGCAAAGGTGTGATCTCGGCTCAACAAAACCTCCGCCTCCCTGGTTCAAGTGATTCTCCTGCCTCAGCCTCCTGAGTAGCTGAGATTACAGGCATGCAGCACCACGCCTGGCTAATTTTGTATTTTTAGTAGAGATGTGGTTTCTCCATGTTGGTCAGGCTGGTCTTGAACTCCCGACCTCTGTTGATCCGCCTGCCTCAGCCTCCCAAAGTGCTGGGATTACAGGCGTGAGCCACTGCGCCCGGCCATCTATTGCCTTTTAAAATAAGTAAAGATGTCTGGGAATGGTAGCTCATGCCTGTAGTCCCAGCACGTTGGGAGGCCAAAGTGGGTAGATCATTTGAGGTCAGGAGTTGGAGACCAGCCTGGCCAACATGGTGAAATCACATCTCTACCAAAAACACAAAAATTAGCCAGGCATTGTAGCATGTGCCTATAATCAAAGCTACTCAAGAAGCTGAGGCACGAGCATCGCTTGAACCCAAGAGGCGAAGGCTGCAGTGAGCTGAGATCATACCACTGCACTCCAGCCTGGGAGACAGAGTGAGTGAGACTCTGTGTCAAAAAATTTTTAAAAAGTAAAGATTTATGGAATAATTCATAGCACCAGTTCTGATACCCACAAGGTGAAAGAATGGTTGTATTAGTTTCCTGTTGCTGCTTTAATAAGTTCCCACAAACTGTTGGCTTAAAAACAACATACATTTATTCTCTTACAGTTCTGGAGGCCAGAAGTCTGAAATCAGTTTCACTGGACTGAAATCAAGATGTCGGCAAGGCTGAACTCCTCTGGAGGCTTGAGGGGATAATCTGTTTCCTTGTCTTTTCCAGAGTCTGGAACTACATTCTTTGGCTCATGGGCTCTTTCTCCATCTTCAAAGTCAGCAGCACAGCATCTTCTCCCTTTGACTCTGTCTCCCTCTGTTTCCATCACATGGCTTTCCCCTCTTCTATGTAGTCAAATCTCCTTCTGCCTCCTTCTTATAAGAGTATATGTTACTGCATTAAGGGCCCACCTGCATAATCCAGGATAATCTCTCCATCTCAAGATCCTTAACTTATTACATCTGCAAAGTCATTTTTTGGTAAAATAAGGTAACACTCACAGGTTTCAGGTATTGGACATGAATTTAATTTGGGGGGTATTCTTCAGACTACCAAAATGGAACAAATTACCTACCATTGTTGGGATTGAAAGCTAAATCCAAATTTTCAGTGGTATAAGTAGCTGAAGCTACTTGCACAGAAGCAGAAGTAGGAAACACAAGTATATGAGTACATGATGTATCCTGTGGGGTATTTAGCTGAGATGTCTGCATGTTTAGAGTAGTGCTTCTTCCAAATACAGAACCAGTTGACACAGAATCTGAAAATGAAAGACATTTTCTTTTAATAAATGAGGAATAAATTTTATGTAATACTTAAAAACTTAACTGCATGAAGAATTAAATCTGATATAAACTAAAGATAGCTAACCTGGCATAATAACAAAAGAGCCTTGGGGCTCCATTGCCACCAAGCAAGCACTGAGAATGCTAGGGGAGTCTGCAGCAGATATACCACACATTCTACACATGTCTTTGAGCCTTTTACTTAGAGACTGCAAATTTCGGCGACTCAGCAAACAGCTCCAATCTGCAGATATCAACAGTAAAAAAACAAAAATCAAAATAACAGTATTATTATTTTTTTATGAGTTTAGTCTTTGAAAGGTAACAGCATTATTAAAATCCTTGTAGAACCAAGTTAAAGTTAAAACATAAAAAGTTAATGAATTTCAAATTAGTGTATTCCTCAAACAGGAGTCCATCATCAAGTTGAAATTCTTACTGCTGATGCTACTCAACATCCTTTATCCCCCTAATTTTAGGGTACACCACCTTCAATTAGTATCTGCTCAACAGAGGATGAGTTAAATAACAATCAGAAAATGGAAAAAACAGAAGACAACAAGAACAGCAGCAAGACTGATAGTACAGTTAAAAAATAGTAAAATGTCTTTTTAAAATTTGAATTAAGCCATTTGTGGCCCACACATATGTGGTTTCTTACTTGATAACCTTTGCATTTCATTCAACAGATATACGTAGATGTAGTCTGAACAGTGCAGGAATTAACATAAAACGGAAATTTAAATACTAATAAAAGCACAATTTTACCTTTCAATTCTCCATGACCAATCCTTCCTAGACGACCAATTACAACTCTCCATGGTAACGAACTCATTTGTACAAGTCCCAAACACCACTCCCAAAGTTTCTGTAGACCAAATTTTCTAGCAGAACTTTTTTTCCGACGAGCCCTATTGTATGAATAAAGAGAGTTATAAATATTTCTAAAATTTATACGACATTTTAAGACAGCTCAAATTTGTGAAAAACAGGTCCCTGAATTTTAGTGCTTCACACTTTTACACAAGTCTTAAGCGAGAATATTCATAAAATCATAGATTTGGCATGTAAGTTTGTTTTTGTAATTCACACTACAATATATAAAACTCTTCAAAAGTTTGTCTATAAAACAACTCAATTAGAAATACTGCTCTACACCAGCGATTTTTTTTTTTTTTTTTGGAGATGGCATCTCACTCTGTCGCCCAGGCTAGAGTGCGGTGGCACAATTTTGGCTCACTGCAACCTCTGACTCCTGGGCTCAAGTGATTATCCTACCTCAGCCTCCCGAGTAGCTGGGATTACAGCCACCTGCAATCATGCCTGGCTCATTTTTGCATTTTTAGCAGAGAGGGGGTTTCAACATGTTGGTCAGGCTGATCTCAACTCCTGACTTCAGATGATGGCAGATCGCCTCAGCATCCCAAAGTGTTGCAACTTTTTTTTAAAGAGTCAGTACTTCAAATGGGAATGGCCAGATTTGGTCAATGGTCTGTAGCAAGCAATCCCTGTTCTTTGCTATAAGTTGAAGAATAACCAAAACACCACCCTTCTGAGTCCAAACAACATTGTTATGTGTTTTCTGCATACATGTCCTTTACTAGGTAAATATGCAACATAAACATTCTATGGCTCAGCAACAGTGGCTATCACTTTATTTATTTATTTGTTTGTTTGAGATGGAGTCTCACTCTGTCACCCAGGCTGGAGTGCAATGGCATAGTCTCGACTCACTGCAACCTCTACCTCTCGAGTTCAAGCGATTCTCCTGCCTCAACCTCCTGAGTAGCTGGAACTACAGGCGCATGCCACCACACCCAGCTAATTTTCATATTTTTAGTAGAGATAGTGTTTCACTATGTTGGCCAGGCTGGTCTCAAACTCCTGACCTTGTGATCCACCCGCCTCGGCCTCTCCAAGTGCTGGGATTTTATAGGCGTGAATCACCGTGACCCGCCAACAGTGGTTATCACTTATTGAGTACTTACTATGTACCATCCATTGTGCCCAGTTTACATGTAATATCTCATTTCATCCCAACAACTCTATGAGACAAATAAAATTATCCTCCAAATTTTACAGATAAGCTGTAACTCAGCTGGCTAAGGTCGTTTTTCCAAGATCAGTAGTGGCAGGTTTGGGATTTGAGCCCAGGTCTGACTCCATCGCTGTTTCCCCAAATCCCTTTTTTTTTTTTTTTTGAGACAGATTTTTGCTCTTGACACCAAGGCTGGAGTGCAATGGCGCGATCTCGGCTCACTGTAACCTTCACCTCCCGGGTTCAAGCGATTCTCCTGTCTCAGCCTCTCAAGTAGTGGGATTATGGGCATGGGCCACCACGCCTAGCTAATTTTTTTGTATTTTCAGTAGAGACAGGACTTTACCATGTCAGTCAGGCTGGTCCCAAACTCTTGACCTCAGGTGATCCACCCACCTCAGCCTCCCAAAGTGCTGGGATTACAGGTGTGAGCCACCTAGCTCAGCCCCATCATTGCCCCTCTTAACTATTCTCTCACTTCTACTTTATCAAGATAGTAAAATGGAAATATTATTTTGATAATGAAAAGGGTGGTATTTTTTTCTCTTTCTCATACTTCACAAATTAGCATATTCTTTCCCAAGCTCACTTAATTAGTATAAATATCCCATTAAAAAAATCAAAATTGTATCCAGGAAATAAGATAGGAAGCACTGTTCTACAGTTTATAAAAACTAATAGACTTGTTAATCTTCATAATCAATAATATAAAATAATGTTTCTATATTCTTCTTCCCCAGCATAACTCAGACCTAATAATTATTAGATATTTCTGCATATATTCAATTTCTCACCTAAAAAAGAACAGGCCTTTATATAAAAAGAAGAATATCAAAGAAAGAACCCAAATTCTTTTTTTTTTTTTTTTGAGACAGGATCTCACTCTGTTGTCCAGGATGAAGTGCAGTGGCGCAACCTCAGCTCACTGCAGCCTCAACTTCCTAGGCTCAAGTGATCCTTCTGTCTCAGCTCCCGAGTAGCTG
Source organism: Cheracebus regulus (assembly GCA_963574635.1). Taxonomy (NCBI): domain Eukaryota; kingdom Metazoa; phylum Chordata; class Mammalia; order Primates; family Pitheciidae; genus Cheracebus; species Cheracebus regulus. The sequence goes on from CAUYQU010052468.1 coordinate 22,373, forward strand.
GGACTACATGCCCAGGCAAATTTTTGTATTTTTGTAGAGACCAGGTGTTGCCATGTTGTCCAGGCTGGTCTCAAACTCCTGGACTCAAGTGAGCCACCTTGTCTCAGCCTCCCAAAGTGCTGGGATTACAAGCATGAGCCATCATGCCTGGCCAGAACCCATTAAAACTAAAATCATTACACAGATTTGCTTTTCAGGTTCTCCTGGAGAGCATTCACTAGCCTTGAAGAAAACATGTTTCAAGGCTTTATAAAAGCCTTGAAATGATAATTAAGTGCTAACTCATTATGAGGCTCACCAGTTGGGACCTATTAGTTATATCCTTCTTAAATAACTAGATGTGATATTTATTGCCAAGGAGAATTCTAAAATGGCCATCACATTCTGAAGACATCCAAACTTTTTTTTTTTTTTTTTTTTTGAGACAGTGTCTCGTTCTTGTCACCCGGGCTAGAATGCAATGGCGTGATCTTGGCTCACTGGTAACCTCCACCTCCCAGATTCAAGTGATTCTCCTGCTTTAGCCTCCCAAATAGCTAGGATTACAGACACCCACCACCACACCCGGCTACATCCTAACATTTAAATGGTAAAATTTTAAATCGCCAATTTTAGGAAAGTAAGTTAACTTATTCAGTTAATTAGGGGCTGTATCTTAGATGGTACATGAGAAAAGTTTAAATGTTCTATAGATACTTTACTAGACTTATTTATTTTTTATTTTTATTTTTTGAGACGGAGTTTTGCTCTTGTTGCCCAGGCTGGAATGCAATGGTGCAATCTTGGCTCATGGTAACCCCCACCTCCTGGGTCAAGTGATTCTCCTACCTCTGCCTCCCAAATAGCTGGGATTACAGGCATGCACCACCACAACTGGCTAATTTTTTGTATTTTCAGTAGGGACAGGGTTTCTCTATGTTGGTCAGCCTGGTCTCGAACTACTGACCTCAGGTGATCCACTCGCCTCAGCCTCCCAAGTGCTGGGATTATAGGCATGAGCCACACTGCACCTGGCCTACTACACCATTTGTTAATTGCAGAAGAGTTTTCTAACTACATCTTTCAAAAATGTTCAGCTAAAATAATTGTCTCAAGCTTTATGATTCAGAAATTAGGGACCTTAATTTTTTTGTTTGTATAATAGATTAATCACAATTATTTTTAATTATCTTAGTTATATAACATAAACATTCACTACAGAAAAAAATAAAAAGCACCCACAATACCCCATCTTAATATTTTAGTATATATAAAACCTTCAAACTGGTTTTCTATTCATTAAAAATGAAACAAAATATGTTTGTGTGTATGTGTGTGTGTGTAATTTTAAAAAATGGAATAATGATACATTGAGGGAAATACAAATACCTATTTGGAACATCGATGTTAATGATACAAGTTTCTAAAAGTTCTCCATATAGATCTGTGCAAGATGCAAGAATCCACCTTTGATCATGTGATAAACAGTAGCCCACAAAAAGAACATTATATTTCTGTCCAGCTTCTCCAAATGTTTCTCCTAGCTCTGTCTGTTTGTCCTTCACTGGAGCCAGAATAAAAGGAGGTGCATAAAGTCGAATACACTCTGGTCTCTATAAAATAAAAAATTAAGGTATTATGATACTGTACAATCTTAGGGAAATATTGCATTGAAAATGTAATTATTATCTACCCAATAAGATAATTGGAAAATGAGAGCTAAACAAAAAATTGCACATAGTTTTGCATGATATAAAAATGTTGGCCAAGTGCAGTGGCTCATGCCTGTAATCCCAGCACCTTGGGAAGCAGAGGTGGGCGATCACCTGAGGTCAGGAGTTTGAGACCAGCCTGGCTGACATGGCGAAACACCACACACAAAAAAAATTAGCTGGGCATGGTGGTACATGCCTGTAATCCCAGCTACTCAGGAGGCTGAGGCAGGAAAATCACTTGAACCCAGGAGGCCAGGGTTGTGGTGAGCTGAGATCACCCCACTGCACTCCAGCCTGGGCAACAGAGCAAAGCTCCATCTCGGGGCTGGGGCGGGGGGAAGTATGTATAGTCATTCAATAACTTTGATCATGAAGAACATACTTACATCAGGACTTCTAAGGGCAGTTTCCATGGCTAAACCTGGACCAAAGCCAGTCAATGTTTTCACATTGGTTGATGTTGGAAGTGGCCTCCGACACTGGGTAAAGGCCGAAAAAGCCAGGGATTTTAAATGCTGGGTATAGATTTGTCTATCTTCATGCTTCACAGGTTGCAACAGGTACTGACAAGGAATAATCTAAGAAGTATAGGCAAATATTACAAATGTTAAACTTCCAAAAAAGAATAAAAGGAACTGTGGGTCTAAAAATCTATACACTTTTTACTAGAAAATTTAAACAAAACGTAATTTAAATGAAAATTTAAGGATTGTTTTCTTATCTATTATGTAGGCTTTTGGGTCCTGAACTAAAGTACCATTTAAAACCTATAAAATTTTCTTGCCAGGAGCAGTGGCTCATGCCTCTAATCCTAGAGCTTTGGGAGGCTGAGGTGGGTGGATCACAAGGTCAAGAGATTGAGACCATCCTGGCCAACATAGTTAAAGCCCGTCTCTACTAAAAATGCAAAAATTAGCTGGGTGTGGTGGCATGCACCTCAAGTCCCAGCTGCTTGGGAGGCTGAGGCAGGAGAATCGCTTGAACCTGGGAGGCAGAGGTTGCAGTGAGCTAAAAGCGAGCCACTGCCTTCCAGTCTGGCAAAAAAAAAAAAAAAAAAAAAAAAAACTATAAAATGTTCTATATAACACTTATGTTAATTAATACTGCCATTGATTAGTCCTGTTGAAGTCTATAAAATAAATTCCAAATTTCTTCTAACAATATGGCTAATTGTTTTCTCTTTTTCTGGTAACCTGTTTTGTTTAGGTACATGCTATATTTTTCTATTTAGGATTACGAATTTAAAAATTGGCTTATAAAATAACACAGAAGAAACATTTAATGTACTTAATGCAATCTTTTTATTCTGTAATATTACTGTGGTATGACTGTCAAGTTTATCTTTTATAAATTCTCTAGGATTTCTATTATGATATTACTTGAAGTAAAATCAATATAATATAACAGCTTTTAGATAATCAATCTGAATACAGAAAAGCAGTAACTGAAACTTCTGACATCAAACTGTTTTACATAATTTTAACTCACAACATTTATCACTCTTACCTGTACAGAAACAGTACTCTTGATATGAGGAGGAAGAGTCTGGACCATTTCTAGAAAGCATCGAAGTAGCCCCAACGTCCACACATTAGAAGAGTTAGTGCTCTCGTCTTTATTTTCATATGTAAAAGGATCAATTATATAAACAACGATTGCAGGTGGATAAGTGATTGCATGTGAATCACCATCTGTGGGGATTCCCACTTTATCCCGATCCATCGTGCTAAAATTTAAGGTAGAAATGAGATAAAAAGTTGTACTATATGTGCTTGGGATAGCATCTAAGCAAGTTCTTAATATCCCCCCTTCTCTCTCTTTTTTGGTGAAAGGTATCAGAAATCCTCTCTGAAAATGAAGGACATTTCTTTCTTGCTAAAGTGAACCATAAATAAAGTACATACAATTTCACAGTGTATAAAGACACTTGCCTTAAGAGGTCTTGCCTTACATTTACCAAAAAAAAAAAAAAAATTCTTAAAACCATAGAATATTAGATGCCAAAGACTGCTTACAGTTTAAGGGATAAATTGAGACAAAGGTAGGTCTCTTTGTCTGAGACTATCTCAAATAGCTGCCCAAATTTATAAAGTTGGGTACAGGTAGAACTAGACCAGAAATAAAACACATTTCTAGACTTATTCAATGTTCTAGTACATTTTTAGACTATATGTATTTTTTATTCTTATTTTTTGAGATAGGGTCTCACTATGTTGACCAGGTCTTGAACTCTTGGTCTCAAGCAATCCTCCTGTCTTGGCCTGAAAGTGCTAGGATTACTGGCATGAGCCACTTTACCGGGTCCCATTTTTAGTTTATATACATTTATTTCATACTTCATAGCTTCAATGATGAACAAATTTCATTCTCTGACAGGTGATTTAATTTTTTTTAAACTTCAGATCTATTCAGATATTCAAGATGGGTAAATCAATATGGGTAATGGTTTGTTTTTACCCATATATAAGTGTACTTTTGGGCACAACTGCATCCTGTGTAGCTGACAGATATAATTAAGCTCTGGCCAACCTAGCCTATAATCAAAAGGAAAGCTCACCCAAAACCTCTGTCATAAAAGGAGAGCTGTCATAATCATTCTTGTTACCATAAATAAATTGGAATCATTGTGTAAAGTACTTAATGTATATTGTATCACATTACTCTCAGTTTACAGATAAGAAAATAAGCTCAGAAAATTAAAGCTTCCTCTAAGTCACAAAGCAGGTAAACGGCAGAGCAGAGCTGAAATTCAAACTTTAGTAGGACTCACTATTGAACAGACTGGCTCAAAAGTGACTTCCCAATCACTAGAGTGAATTGCACAGGCAAATCTACTTGACAGTTATGCCACAGAAGACTCAAATGTCATATGGTATTGGACTATATGGTTTTCAAGCTCTTAATTCCCACACTCTGATTCTAGAATTCTATAATAAAGACTTTATGAAGAATCTACATTACAATTTTATATATAAAATATTCAACACTAGGCCAGGTGCGGTGGCTCATGCCTGTAATCCCAGCACTTTGGGAGGCTGAGGAAGGCAGATCGCTGAGTCCAAGAGTTCCAGACCAGCCTGGGCAACATGACAAAACCCCGTCTCTACTAAAAATACAAAAATTAGCCGGGCATGGTGGTGCACGCCCATAATTCCAGCTACTTGGGAGGCTGAGGCGGGAGAATTGCTTGAACCTGGGAGTCAGAGGTTGCAGTGAGTGGAGATCCCACCACTGTACTCTAGCCTGGGTGAAAGAATGAGACTTTGTCTCAAAAAAAAAAAAAAAGAAAAGAAAAGAAAAAAAGAAGCATCATAGTTTTTTTATATTTCTGCAAGAATCAGTATCTTTAAACGTACCTTTCAGACACATCAGGATGTGGCTGAGTGGGAAGTGAAGATGACTCTCCAGAAATCCCAGCTGTTTGTAGAGCTGATGGCTGTTGCCCTCCTGGCTGACCACTCTGAACTGTATTTGCTTGTGTAGACACGGATCCTGCAGCATTACTGTTCATACTGCCAAAGGGTGGAAATGAAGGTAGTTTATTTGATGATACTCCACTATTCAAGTTGGAGGATGATGAAGATGAAGTTGAAGCTGTGGTCAAAGTTGAATTAGCTGTGGCAACTGAAGTAGATATGGCAACACCTGAAGTCATTGTCATAGTAGTGCTCGCTGCAGATGCTAAGGTGGCAGATGGAGTATTAGCATTTCCAGTATTTGCCATCTGAGGTGGAATAATCAAAGACTGACTTGTAGGGGCAACTAAATTTGGCTGGGAAAGTAGAGAGCTGTCCAATGGCAGGGAAGCAAGATAAGGACCTAAAGGATAAAAACAGGTAGGAAATTTAATTCTTTATTTCACCGACGGTTTTTTTTATTGTACTGTGTAAATAAAATAATCCAGTTGATATTTTCTTGGTAATTATAGCCCCTGAATTGCTTGCTAATGGTGTGATCTATATTTACTTTCTATTTTCCCTTAGAAACTGAAGAAACATATTTAAAATGGAATTTTCACTCAAAATTAAAGAAATGAAAGTTTAACAAAATTCTACTTTCTAAGTATAATTAAATGTAAGAAAAGGTATCTAGCAATATTCATCAAACTATTCAAAGGGTTTCTAAATCACAAATCAAATAAATATTGACTATATTGGGAGCTAATTAAAATATAAAATGGTATAATGTTATTATGGGGTTCAAATTATAGGAATGTCTAATGAGATTCAATAGTTTGGTTCTGTATCTCCTTGGATTAAGTCTAAAGGAAGTCCACTGATATTTATTTCAAGAGTATTTATAAGCAATACAGTTTTGCATGGGTAGAATGAAAGAAAAAAAAATGTAATCAGCAAGTCTTAAATAGCTGTCATTTTCTTAGCACAACAAAGAACTATTTCTTGGTTTTGTACAGATTAACTATATATTATTTTATCTCTAAACTGTAACAAATCAAGAATGTTAATGTTAATAAACCATCAGTCCCTACAGAAGCAACAGAATATTTGTTTATAACCCACAATTTCCTCATACCTGATGGGATCCCTCATTAGGGATCAGCAAACTTTTTCTGTAAAGAGTCATATAATAGTATTTTTGTCTTTGCAGCCACACAGACTCTATCACAACTACTCAGCTCCAATGTTGTAGCACAAAAGCAGCCAGAGAAAATACATAAATAAATGAGGATGGCTGTGTTCCAATAAAATTTTATCTACAAAAACAGCTGGTGGACCAGGCCACACTTTGCCAATACTAGCCTTATACAGTAAATACAAACTCAATACCTAGATCATATCTGCAGACTTGTGCATAAAGCTTGAGTTTAGAAAATGCTTCATTGTTACCATCAGCTGCCTGAGAAAACCATTCTGCTACCAACTTTTCTGATAGTTTCTTTGATGCAGTAGATCCAACTCTCATGATCCCATCTGTTAACAGTCGAGAAATAGGTCTATGTTGACCTAATCGACAGGACTACAAATATACATACAGAAAGCAGAATTAGTAAATTTATTATAGTATTTTACGTACACATTATAAAACCAAGCATGAAAGCTATTTAAAATAAGCTTAACCATTTGCAATTCACAGTTGTGATAAAAATATCAAGGGTGTTTCTAGAAGTATGGCAAAAAAATAAACATATCAAAGGTGAAATACTGCTATAGGTCTTTTTCATTTTTACATTAGAAATTCATTAAATTTTTTTCAAAATTAAAATATCTCTAATGAAAAAACACCTAGATAACACTAGAACCATTTGGTTTGAATAATAAAAGCTTGCAGAATGCAGAAATAAATGAGCATAAAAATGCAGTCATTTTAGGTATACATTAACTCCAATTCATGTACTATAAATACACATATTCCTAAATCAAAGCAAAATAAAAATTGGTATATAAAGATATTTATATACTCTCTCCCTCTAGTTCTGTGAGCCACTGATTTTTGTTATAAGAAGCCTAATGGTCTGATAAATTTATAACACTGGATTAAGCAAATTTAGAAGATTTTTTACTGTAAGAATTTCAAAATCTTTAATAACCTAATATGAATTGTGAATCTCTAAAAGGTAATATAATATACATTGTATGTTACCCCAAGCCTATGGAACTTTTTTCAGAGATAATTTCTTTTTTTAGGCAGAGTCTTGCTCTGTCGCCTAGGCTGGAGTGCAATGGCATGATCTTGGCTCCCTGCAACCTCCACTTCCGGGGTTCAAGTGATTCTCCTGCTTCAGCCTCCCAAGTAGCTGGGATTACAGGCGCCCGCCACCATACCCAGCTAATTTTTGTATTTTTTAATAGAGATGGGGTTTCACAATATTGGTCAGGCTAGTCTTGAACTCCTGACCTCAGGTGATTCACCCGCCTCAGCCTCCCAAAATGCTGGGATTATGGGCATGAGCCACTGCGCTCAGCCTCTGACAGAATTTTACCAGACTAATGTTCCAAATAACACCCTTTGGGAAATGTTTATTTACTAAAAACAGACTATAGAGACCTTGTAATTATGTGGAAAATTTTATAAAGAAGTCAGATTAGCATATACTAACATTCAGAGTGTAAAATGCATCAAAATTTAAAGACTAAATTTCCAAGCCTTTGTGGGAAAAGGAGGGAATAATAAAGTAAGATTTTATGGACCATAACACTTATAATTTACAATTATTATGCCTGGAGATGGATATGTGAGAATTATAACTTAAAGAAATAGGCAAGAATTTCAGACCTGAAATGGACCTTAGAGATATCTAGCATAAATTTTTTTTAAATTTTATTTATTTATTTAGAGACAGAGTTTCACCCTTGTTGCCCAGGCTGAAGTGCAATGGCGTGACCTTGGCTCACCACAACTTCTGCCTCCCAGGTTCGAGCGATTCTCCTGCCTCAGCCTCCCAAGTAGCTGGGATTACAGACATGCGCCACCATGCCTGGCTAATTATGTATTTTTAGTAGAGACAGGGTTTCTCCATATTGGTTGGGCTGGTCTCAAACTCTGGACCTCAGGTGATCTGCCCATCTCGGCCCCCCAAAGTGCTGGCATTACAGGCATGAGCCACTGCGCCTGGCCAAATTTATTTTGCATATGAGAAAAGTGAGGTCTAGTGTCACTACCTGAAATTCTCAAGAATAAAGACTAGAATTTTTATAAATGTAGTCTTTTTCCTGGCTATTTAACATTGTTACCCTTCATTCTAGAAAATGTCACATTACATGGGATATATATCTATATGCCCTCAATGTTTCTTCCTCCAGTAGGGGTATAGCCACTCTGACCCACAACATACACATCTAACAGACTGGGTCAAACTCAGCAAAGAATGTAACTGGTTAGTATGAGAAATAAACATCTAATCTGACATCATCACTGTGTCCCAATCAACTAAATTTACCAGTATGCTATATATATATATATATATATATGTATGTACATATGTATATATACACATATATATGTATATGTATATATATAAATTTACCAGTATGCCATATATATATATATATATATATATATATATATATATATATATATAAAACAATACAAATCATAAGGTAGTTTTAAAATGTCATCTCTTTTTAAACACCTACCTCATATATTGCAGTAAGATCTCTAAAAAAGCTTTTGGCTCCATTTAACAAGGCTTCATTCTCTGGACACAGTACAACATAGGCTACATCTCTTTGAGATCCATAGGGTTCCAGCATAAGTCTCTCCCAATAAGGAAGAGCAAATGGAGAAAGCACCAGATAATCATAATCATAACCCAACAAAAATGTGGGGATTGGCAGTGGTTCTGGGGATTCATCAGTTCCTAAATAAGAAAGATGTATTTTAAGAAACACTTAAAAACAAGACATGTCTCCTTTTTATTTAAATGTCAAAAGTTAATGAAGTCATTATTAGTGAAAATATTTTATTAGAGACAAAAATACTTAATGCCATTTGATCAAGACTTTTCAACAGTTAGGAATTTCCTAAATAAGTCTTTTTATTTATTTTTTTTTTTGAGATAGGATCTTGTTCTGTTTGCCCAGGCTAGACTGCAGTGGCACAATCATGCCTCATCACAGCGTCAACCTACTGGACTCAAGCAATCCTCTGGCCTCGGCTTCCTGAGTAGCTGGGACTACAAGTGTGTGCCATTATGCTTGGCTGATTTTTAAAGTTTTTGTAGAGATGGGATGTTGTTGTGTTGCCCAGGTTGGTCTCAAACTCCTGAGCTCAAGTAATCCTCCCTCCTCAGCCTCCCAAAGTGCTGGGATTACATGTGGGAGCCACCATGCCTGGTCTGCATTTAAATTTTTGGCATGAAAATACACTGTAGGCCAGATGCTGTGACTCATGCCTATAATCTCAGCACCTTGGGAGGCTGAGGCAGGAGGATTATTTAAGCCCAGGAGTTTGAGACAAGCCTTGGCAACACAGTGAGACATCATCTCTATTTATACACTAAAAAATAATATAATTTTAAAAATAGGGGAAAAAACTTACTAAGAGCTCATGTTAAGTACTCTCTTTTTAAGTTTTTTTTGTTTCTTTGTTTTGGTTTTTGAGATGGAGTCTTGCTTTGTTGCCTAGGCTGCTGTGCAGTGGCACAATCTCCACTCACTCCAAACTCCACCTCCTGGGTTCAAGCAATTCTTGCACCTCAGCTTCCTGAGTAGCTGTGATTATAGGCATACATAACCATACCTGGATAATTTTTGTATTTTTGGTAGAGACGGGGTTTCACCATGTTGGCCAGGCTGGTCTCAAACTCCTGACCTCAAGTGATCTGCCCACCTTGGCCTTCCAAAGTGCTGAGATTATAGGCGTGAATCACCATGCCTGGTGAGTGTTCTTACCACAATAAAAATTTTTTAAAAGAAAATGACCAACAACCTAATAGAAAAATGCGTTAAGAACATGAAGAGTACAAAACAAAAATATCTCTTACACATAAAAAGATGCTCTCATTTAAAAAAGCAATTTAAAATTAGTAATAGCAAACAATGATAATGCTACATGCTAGGTACTATTCAAAGCTCTTTGCATGTACGACTCATTTAATCCTCACAAGAAAACACAAGGCAGAAACTATCACTAACTTCATTTTAGAGATGAGAAAACATAAATGAAGAAGTTAAGTAATTTCTCTAGTATTTTACAAGAAGTAGCAGAGCAGGAATTTAAACCCAAGAAATCTATCCCCACAGTCTATACCATTTAATTTCTCAAACTACAATAGGAAATAACCATTTTTCACCCACTGACTCAAGCATCCTACTAGGGAAAATAGGCACTTTAACTGGTAAGAATTCAAACTGATATTACAGGGGCCAGGCATGGTGGCTCATGCCTGTAATCTCAGCACTTTGGGAGGCCTAGGTAGGCGGATCACTCGAGGAAAGGAGTTCAAGACCAGACTGGGCAACATGGCGAAACCTCATCTCTACTAAAAATACAAAAATTAGCCAGGTGTGGTAATGCATGCCTACAATCCCAGCTACTCATGAGGCTGCGGCATGAGAATTGCTTAAACTGGGGAGGTGATGGGTGCAGCGAGCTGAAATCATGCTACTGCACTCCAGCCAGAACAACAGAGCGAGACTGTCTAAAAAAAAAAAAAGAGGTATTACAGAGAGTAACTTAGCTTTTTGTTTTTCCTTGAAATACACATGGCTGGGCACATATAATCCCAGCCCTTCAAGAGGTCAAGGTGGACAGATCACTAGGGGCCAGGAGCTGGAGACCAGCATGGGCCAACATGGCAAAACCTAATTTCTACAAAAAATACAAAAATTAGCTGGGTGTGGTGGCACACACATTAGTCCCAGCTACTTGAGAGGCTGAGGTGGGAGGATCACTTGAGCCCAGGAAGTTAACGCTGCAGTGAGCCATGACTGTGCCACTATACTCCAACCAGGGTGACAGAATGAGACCCTATCTCAAAAATAAATAAAAAAATAAAAATACACCATGCTTTAAAGCCAGGAATGTGTATGTTACTGAAACATAGCTGTAATGATAATGGTGGATACAATCTCTACATTGATAAACACTGCATTGGTAAAATATATTATCATATGTAAAGAACAATGGAATACATATAGCCATTTTAAAAAAAGATAATCTCTATGTGTGCAGATAGAAATGATCTCCAAAATCATTAAGATACAGAGATAAATAAATGTTTACTATATTAGTTTTTAAAATAATGTAAAGGTTTATACTAAAATGTATTTTCTGTCCAGGTGCGGTGGCTCATGCCAGTAATACCAGCACTTTGGGAGGCCGAGGTGGGCAGATAGCACTTGAGCATGGGAGTTTGAGACAAGCCTAGCCAATATGATGAAACCCTGTCTCTACTAAAAATATAAAAATTAGCCCAGGCATGGTGGCGTGCGCCTGAAATCCCAGTTACTCAAGAGGCTAAGGCAGAAGAATTGTGTGAACTTGGGAGGCAGAGGTTACAGTGAGTCAAGATTGCGCCACTGCACTCCAGTCTAGGTGACAAAGCGAGACTGTGTCTCAAAAAATAAATAAATAAAACAAAATATATTTTCTTGGACCTCCATTTTCCACAAAATATTAGTTTTGTGATGAGATTTAAATTATTTAGCCATTAAAAGAGAGAGAAAAGGAAAATATAGGCAAATCTACTACTTTCATATATAATATACTTCGAATCCATAAACAAAAGTCAAAGATTTCAATTTTAAGTATTATTCCAAATATATTTTAAAAACTCCAATTACAGCCCACCTTTCAGAGACAATCTTCAACAAACAGTTCAAATATTTGGAATGTTCTTTTCATCACAGCTGACCATAAATCTGCATACCTATTGAAAGTATTCATTTACTACTCCAGTCACAACTAGCAAATTTCTTCTTTGTTGTAATTCTTTTTAAATGAAGACCTTACGGCCCCTTATCACTAATATAACCCTCATTCCCCACTCCATCTCCCTTTTTCATTTAATTCTGTAAAATAATTGAAAACAAAAGCATTTTTTTTTTTTGCCTTTGAAAGAAAATCTTAGCAGTATGTCCCTTTCTTCATGAAAAATACTGAGGGAAAGCCCCCATGGGTAAAAACGGACCTAAGAGAAGCCACTCCTTTTGAAGTAGGGTTAGAGTTGAGTAAGCTGAATATTGGAAATGGTGGGAAAAAAAGATAGGATTAGACCAAGGTGGCCTTAAGAATATACCACAAAAAATATTTAAAGAAGACTAATGTGCTTATTCTAGTTGGGCACAGAAATCTGAGGACTGATATAAAATCAGTCATTACATATCACTATAAATTACTTACCATAAGATCCTCGGCCAGCCATTTTATGAAACTGTTGCCAAGTAAGAGGACCTTGAACGCCCCAAGGTCTTACTGTTCTTTTTTTCTGAATGGCATCCTGAAGAACTGGCTGAAGAGAGAGGAGCATTCGAAGTATATCCTGTGAGCACTGCATACTCACATCTACAAGCATTTAAAAAAAAAAAAAGTAAATAAGAATTGCTATTGCCAACACAAATAAAATTTTAAGATAACACAAAATACATATAGGGAAGTTCAGGTCTTCATTATCAAGAAGATTAAACCGTGGCCTGTGCAGAGAACTGTATTAAGTTCTATAAGATGATCTATAGAAATGGTTCTTCTAGATACTTAGAACCAAAAACACACACAATAAAAAATTACTGTTGCCGGGCATAGTGGCTCACACCTGTAATCCCAGCACTTTGGGAGGCCGAGGCAGGCAGATCACAAGGACAAGAGATCGAGACCATCCTGGCCAACATGGTGAAACCCCATCTCTACTAAAAGTACAAAAAAATTAGCTGGGTGTGGTGGTGCGCACTTGTAGTCCCAGCTACTAGGGAGGCTGAGGTGGAAGAATCATTTGAACTGGGAGGCAGAGGTTGCGGTGAGCTCAGATTGCGCCACTGCACTCCAGCCTGGTGGCAGAGCAAGACTTCATCTCAAAAAAAAAAAAAAATTATTGTTAACTTATCTCCATAGTCATTCATTAGCTGATTAATCAAATTTAGAAATTAATCAAATATATTTATTTTTGCATTTATGCTGGCTGTTTTGGTGCCGTAGGTATTTTACCAGAAAGAAGTCTGCCTCACATTGAAACTATATCCCATAATTAGCACTATTATGGTAAACTGAATAGATAGATAAGATTGGTTATAATAGTTAAAGCTTAATTGGAAAAAAACAGTAGACTTTAACAACTCTAAAATACAGAAATTATACAGTAACTTGCTCACACTGCTAAAAAGTATATTATCCATAGATATTTTATAAACTTACACATCTTAAAGATGTATAGATTATCAAATTATGACCTGCATTTCTATCAGAATGGTGATACAGAAAGGTGTTCCTCATAAATGTCAAATGGCTCAAAGAAAAATCACTAAATGATATTGATATAATAAATGTGGCCCCCAGAATGGTCCAGTTGTACTCTAAACCTGTTTAAGCACACTGCTATATTAAATCATTCCATTTTAATTCATTATTACCGTTGCCTAATTTATCATTATTAGCCTTAATTTCCTATACCTAAAAATTTTATTGGCTGGGCGCAGTGGGCTCACGCCAGCACTTTGGGACGCCAAGGAGAGTGGACTGCTTGAGGTCAGGAGTTTGAGACCAGCTTGGCCAACATGGTGAAAACCTGTCTCTACCGAAAAATACAAAACTTAACCGGGCATGGTGGTGCATGCTGTAATCCCAGCTACTTGGGAGGCTGGAGCAGGAGAATCGCTTGAACCCAGAAGGCAGAGGTTGCAGTGAGCCAAGACTGCGCCATTGCACGCCAGCCCGGGCAACAAGAGTGAGACTCCATATCAAAAAAAAAAAAAGATTAAACAGAATATGACTCAGTGAGTCCACTTAAGAGTAATAAAAACATGTCCATACAAAAACTTGCATGCAAATGTTCATGGGAGCACTATTCATAATACTCATAACAGCCAAAGAGTGTAAACAACCTAAATGTCCATCAACTGATGAAGGGGGTATATAAAATACGGTATCTTCATACAATGGAATATTATTTGGCAATAAAGTATTAATATGTGCTATAGCATGGATGAACCTTGAAAACATTATGCAAGGTGAAAAAAGCCAATCACTGAAGACCATACAGTATAATTCTATTTATATAAAATGCCCAAAAGCAGCAAATCTAGAGAGACAGAAAATACATTCATGGTTGTCTATAGCTTAGGAAAGAAGGCTGGATGGAAAAGGGGAGTGACTGCTAAAGGGTAGGGGGTTTATTATAAAAATGTTCTAAAACTGTGTTAATGACTGCCCAACTCTGAATACTAAGAGCCGTAAACTGTACATTTTACATGGGTAAATTGTATGGTATTAATTTTTGTTCAGCAAGTATGTATTTTTTATAATTAGAACAGAGCCTTTTCTATCTTCAACAAAATAAACGTTGCCATTAAAATATACAAACTATACTTTGTAGACTTTTAAATTCAAACATACCTTCTTTCAAGGTGTTAAAACTAAATAAATCCAAACAACTATTTTAATATCCTAATCATCTACTGCATTCACTATTCTAGGTGTTTATGGACAAAAACCTTTGCCTTTACATAGAACTTTGTAAAGAGTGTACTTAATGGGGGTAGGAACAACAATTAATAAATAGTATTGTTATGAAAGAAGGTAATAGGTAACACTATGGAAAGAAACAAAGCAAGATGGAGAACACGAAGAAGGGTTTACAATTTTATATTGAGAAGATGACATCTGACAAGATTTAAATGAGACAGAGTTATCCATATAGATACCTGGAAAACGCACATCCAAGGAAAAGGAAACAATTAGGCCAAGAGCTCTAATGCAGGAGCTTGCCACTATTTCATGACACTACTATAATTTAATCAAAGTATTCTAATATTGCACATTTATGTTTTCCAACACTTTGTTTTTAATACTGAAAATTTTAAATTGAAATATAAAGGCTTTTCTTTCTTTTTTTTTTCCTATTTTTTTTTTCTTTTTTATTGTCCTCCTTTCTTTCTTTCTAAAGAATTCTTTCTTTTCTTTTTTGGTAGAGACAGGGTCTTGCTATGTTGCTCAAGCTGGTCTCAAACTCCTGGTCTCAAGCATTACTCCCGTCTTGGCCTCCCAAAATGCTGGGATTACAGGTGTGAGCCATGGTGCCTGGCCTCATTTCTCTCTTACTTGTACTAAATTACTTTCTTTGGACAAGTTCTTAAGAAGAAATTAATTTTTATGTCTGCAGCTTTATATTTACATCATTGCTTACTGTTTTTCAAAAAACACATACCAGGTAAAGCGCAGTGTTTTCCATTATTTGGCAAATAAGTTGGTTCTTAAAAACAAAACAATAATAAATAGTCATTACCACTACTAACATTTGAGTTATTACTATGTGCCAAAAACTGTTTTTTGTTTTTTTTTGAGGCGGAGTCTCACTCTGTCGCCCAGGCTGGAGTACGGTGGCGCCATCTTGGCTCACTGCAACATCCACCTCAGGTTCAAGCGATTCTCCTGCCTCAGCTTCCTGAGTAGCTGGGATTACAGGCGTGCACCCCTATGTCCGGCTAATTTTTGTATTTTTAGTAGAGATGGGGTTTCACGACGTCGGTCAGGCTGGTCTTGAACTCCTGGGCGGCTCATGCCTGTCATCCCAGCACTTTTGGGGGCTAAGGTTGGAGGATCAGCTGCTCTTTGTATGTTTTTTTTTTGTTTTTGAGATGGAGTCTCACTTTGTCGCCCACACCAGAGTGCAATGGTGCAATCTCGGCTCACTGCAACCCCCGTCTCCCAGGCTCATGCAGTTCTCTAGCCTCAGCCTCCCAAGTACCTGGGACTACAGGTATGTACCACCAGGCCCAGCTAATTTTTATATTTTTAGTAGAGAAGGGGTTTGCATGTTGGCCAGGATGGTCTCAATCACTTGACCTCATGATCTGCCTGCCCTGGCCTCCCAAAGTGCTGGGATTACAAGCGTGAGCCACCGCACCCAGCCTGCTGTTTTATATGTATTATTTCACTTGATTCTCACAATACCCTGTAAAGTAAATCCATTATTGACCCTATTTTAAGAAACTGAGGCACAGAGAGGTTAACTAACTTAGCCCAAGGTAGCAGGTAGTATATAGTGCTACAGACATGTTTCAAAAACAAGCAGTCTGAGTCCACAGCCTATGTTCTTAACTACTCTATATGACTTAAAATAATCTTTCCGTTTTTTTTAAACACCTATGATATTTATTTGTATTTTTCCCTTTTTAAATTTGGTCCCCGAGAATAAATAATTGGATAAATGCTGAAACTATGTCATGTACGTAAACTTAACCACTGGTCCATATGTTGCTCTTATAGTTCAAAAATTTCCTTTAATAATAAAATGAACTGTAATCTCACTGTCCAAGAACTAGAACATTATCAAAAACAATCTTATTAAATGTTTCTTCCTATCCTATCTTGTGGTCATTTTTGGACATGTGAAATTTCAAGAATTAACCAATATCCCCAATTTTATGTGCATGTAAATAATACATTTAGTTGTGCTTGTTTCAGAACTTTATTAAAGGTAAAGTTATTAAAGGTAAACTTTATTAAATATTAAAGATATTATTAAAGGGTATCTGACTATATGTAATCTTCTGGGATTTGTTCCCTCTTCTTCTCCTCAATACTATTACTAAGATTTATCTGTTTGTTATATACAAATATATCCATTTTCAGAAGCCATATAACATTCCATCTGTACTGTCATGTTTTCTTAACTATTCTGTTGATGAGCTGATTTCTACTTCTTTCAACCCTGCGTTACATGGTCATTTTTTCTTTTTGAGACAGTCTTACTCTGTCTGTCAAATGGGTTGGAGTGCAGTGGTATAATCATGTTTCAATAAATCATTCACCTCCTAGGTTCAAGCTATCCTCCCACCTCAACCTCCCAAGTAGCTGGGACACCAAGCATGTGCTACCACGCCCAGGTAATTTTTGTATTTTTTGGTAGAGATGTGTTTTGCCATGTTCACCAGGCTGGTCTTGAACTCTTGGGCTCAAATGATCTGCCTGCTTCAGCTTCTCAAATGCTGGGATTACAAGCATAAGCCATATTTGTCAATTAAAAAAAATTCCTTTCTATAGGATCATTCCCAATGCACCTATAAAAAAATAATAATAAACCTCTCTTTTAACCCTATTATCCAATTTCTCTGCTATTTACAGCAAAAGTCCCCACAAAATTGTCTAAGTTTGCTTCTCATCCCATTCTCTTGTGGACTCTCTCTAATCAGGTTGACTGAAACTGCCTATCAAGGTGACCAACAATTTCTATGTGGTCACATCCAACAGCCTGTCTCAGTTTTCACTTTAATGTATCACAGTATTTGATAGAGATGATCACTCTCTTCTAAAGATTCCCTATACTTGATTTCCAGGATATCATACTCCCATGGTTTTCCTCCAACCTTCTTCTCAATTTCCTTTCCTGGCTCCTCCTCTCCCTCCCCACCTCTAAATGTCAGCCCCATTCTTGTACTGCTCTATCTACAATTACTCTTTAGGTTATTTCACCCAGATCCACAGCTTTTGATAATGATAACTCACGAAAATTTTCAATCTTTTATTTCCTATCTTCTCCACTAAATTATAGGTTCAAAAAGGGCAAAGAATATGTGTGCTTTGACATGTATGTACACTGTGGCACTGTTTACAATAGCAAAGACCTGGAACCAACCCAAATTCCCATCGACGATAGACTGGACAAGAAAAATGTGGCACATATACACCATGGAATACTATGCAGCCATAAAAAACGATGAGTTTGTGTTCTTTGTAGGGACATGGATGAATCTGGAAACGATCATTCTCAGCAAACTGATGTAAGAACAGAAAATCAACCACCCCATGTTCTCACTCAGGCGGGTGCTGAATAATGAGAACACATGGACAGGGAGGGGAGCATCACACAATGGGGTCTGTTGAGGAGGGTACTAGGGGAGGGACAGTGGGAGGTAGGGAGTTTGGGAGGGGTAACATGGGGAGAAATGCCAGATATAGGTAATGGGGATGGAGGCAGCAAACCACATTGCCATGTATGTACCTATGCAACAATCCTGCATGTTCTGTATATGTACCCCAGAACCTAAAGTGCAATAAAATATATTAAAAAATAAAGTATCTAAAAAAATAAAAGAATATGTATGCTTTGTTCAACAGTGAACCGAGGAAAATACCTGGCACATACAAGGTGCCCAGCAAATACTTAATGAGTGGCAGAACATTGAATAAAGCAGACAACTAGCAATGCTGTGCTAATAAACATATGCAAAGTGCCTTTTATATTCCTACATATGTATATAATTACAGATTTATAATAACAATACTTTTATTGGTGAAATTAAACTAAAACTGCTAATAAATTCTCCCTTTAAAAACGTCATCCTTAAAAGAATTTTAAGTCCAACTTTAAATGTCTTTATTTACTACATGGGAAGTTGCCTTAAATACTTTTTCCTAAGAAAGAAAAGCAAAGTCATACAACTAAAGGAAAATATGCAAACAACAAAGTATTTTACTAGCATACTTACCATTTCTTTTGGACCAGGGGTGTAAGCATGAACTTTTCACAAGTGCTTCATCAACTTTTCCTCCTGACATGTTATCCATGAACTGACGCCCATGTTCTAATGCAAGGTAGCAGTCATTGCAACAGTCACGCTCTTCAACACGTACCCAATTGCTAATTACACCACTTTTAGGAAAAGGATCTTGGTCTGCTGCTCCGAAGGGTGAAAATAAATTAGTGCACTGATCTTGCAGCAATAATATCAAATCATCAGGCAATTTTTCAGATTCCTTTAGTCCTCCATTAACATGTTCAGCAGAGGTAGCCCTGAGAGCTTCAAAACGCTTCTCTGCTTCTTTGCCACAGTCTGTATTGCGTCCTATGATATCTAGTTCATCTTCAAGAAATAACCCTGAATTGTTTCCAAATTTTCTGTTCATGACAGCACTGAAGCCGCAGGTACACCTATATTGTACTTCCTGCGTTGGATCTGGAATGTAAACTCCAACATCGGCACCCTTGATATTCATGTTGCAGACACAGATGCAACAACTATCAAAGTTACAGTCTTTAAACAAATTCATAACTGATTCTGAAAGGATGAGGTTTACGTAAAGACTGTGTGCTTCAGGGATGGAAGGGACAGTTGCAGGTTCAACAGAATTAAGAGGTCTGCATGTAGATGGGGTGGAAGCTGGTGAATACAAGTCTGAATTTTCGTATTTGACTGAACCTTGTGCACTAGCAGGTCCACCAGCTCCACGAGGAGTCCGAGGAGTCCTTGGAGTCCTTGGAGTTGGAAACCGAGGGGTGGATGGAGAAGGAAGAATTCCTGCTCCACTGTTACTAGGAGGTGCACTGCTAGGAGGCATTCCAAAAGAAGTATGAGTTTGAGGTGTATAAGCAGGGCCATATTCTTGATCCATATTACTTCCATCACTATCATCACCAGGGTAAAAGAAAATAAAATACGTACATAAAGGAACATATTAGTAATGTGAAATACAACTAAAAATGTCCCAAATGTTTTTCAATTACATAGGAAATTATGAAAGGACAAGTATTGCAATAATTATAAGTAGAGTCAATTCTTATTTCTGGTTAACATATCTACTCTAAGTAATTGTGTGGGCTAAGGATCAATCAAGTTCAAAAATCATTAATAAACTCTGTATACACGAATACACACCTAGACATCTATATTTACTATCTATAAATTTCGTTTACTAGAAATACTTGTAAGACGATACTGACTATAAAAAAAAGAAAAATGATTTTAGAGATACTTATGTGTAAACAGGGAAAAATTGTAATTTTAAGATGCATTATAAGACATCTCAAATTCAGATTTTTTTTTTAGCCTTGAGTTGAAACTCACAAATTCAGATATGGTAAAATGTGAAAAGTGTGGAAAATACGGCAAATGTAAAAATGGGAGTGATTTTAAATTGCAGCCCAAAAGAAAATGTGCTTCTGAATACAAATTAAGCAGAACAGTCTTACGTTTTCCAATAGTTTATCCATACTCAATTAACCATTGTAATATTTTTTTTTTTGAGATTAAGTTTCACTCTTTTGCCCAGGCTAGAGTGCACTGGTGCGATCTTGACTCACTGCAACCTCCGCCTCCCAGGTTCAAGTGATTCTTGTCCCTCAGCCTCCCAAGTAGCTGCAACTACAGGCACATGCCACCACATTTGGGTAATTTTCCTATTTTTAGTAGCGACAGGGTTTCACATGTTGGCCAAGCTAGTCTCAAACTTCTGACCTCAAGGGATCCACCCACCTTGGCCTCCCAAAGTGCTAGAAATATAGGCGTGAGCCACTGTTCCTCGCCAATCATTATACTTGATTAACCAGAAATAATTTTTAGAATTTTCAAAAACCAATTTTCTTTTTTCAGCATGCCAGGTAAATCTACAAAACGAATTAAAGCTGTATAAGCATTCATATACTATTATAATAACATAAATCATACCCCTCTTTGATGAATGGCATTGCAGGCCCTGAAGGAAGCAATTCCAATTTTCCAACAGTCCAACTCTGACGGTAAATACACTCTTCTGGCAATTTGATAGGGGGCAGATATTGGCTTGGTAGAGTTTTTAGAGGTGCAAACATGGAACATCCCACTAGAATTTGACAATTTTCAGGCTTATAGACGTAAGAAAAATCCTACAATATAAAGATGGTAGGTTTTCAGTATCTTATCTTCTGGGAAAAAAAAATAAAAAACTCAAACAAGCTCTGGACTTTTTTTCTTTTCTTTAAACAGAATAAAATGTAAATAACAATCCTATTCTTTCCATAAATGCAATCTTAACAGTGACACAACAGGTCAGTCCTCAACTTAGCCACAAAACTGCAATCACTATCAAAGAATTTTTGAATACAGCAACAAACCACTTCTATAAGAAAATATAGGAAGTGAATTATTCTTCTAGAAAAAAATACTTACTTTAATTTCAGAAGGTTTGGGGCTACAGAATCCCTCATCAACCTCAATTTTGAACTGTGCTCCTATACTAGAACTATTTCCTTCTAAAACAGTTCCTCCAGGTGTTGTATCCATACTACCATATTCTTTATTATTCATATTCATCGGGGAAAATCCCATAATATGTTGTTCCAATGATGGTGGTGTAGGATACATTTTATGAAGATCTGCAGTGCCTATATTTAATAAAAACATACATTTTAACACATGACTAAAAATAGGTAACTGTTTAAAACAAAGGGAATGGGGAGCTTTTTTGAGATTAAAAGTTTGCAAATTTATCTCGAGCACAGATGTGGGACGCTTACTTATGCAAGATAACGGGTCCAGATTTCCTGTCTTTGATTCCTTGCAGCTGGCTTTATCATCTGATCCATTCGCTGATTTTTTAGATCCAGGCTATTTTAAAAAAGCACATATTTATCTAAAATTTTACATCCAATGTGATCTCAAAATAGTAATCATTCAGATATAACTTAAAAGTAAAGCCCATTCATTAAAAGTAATATTTTGAATTTGATACAGCCAAATACATACTAGTGTTAAAAGATATAAAATATTTCTTAGACAATCATTGACTCCAGATTAGTTTCTCTGAATACTTATTTGGTAAGCCTCCAAATTAAAAGGGAAAAGTTCCTCCAAAGAAAATGACCAATATTTTCAAAATACACACAAGTAAGGTTAATCTTAAATTAAAACCCAAAATAAGAGGCTGGATGTGGTAGCTCATGCCTAAAATCCCAGCACTTTGGGAGGCAGAGGCAGGCAGATCAATTTGAGGCCAGGAGTTTGAGACCAGCCTGGCCAACATGGTGAAACCTCATCTGTACTAAAAATACAAAAAATCATTTGGGCATGGAGGGCCATGTCTGTAACTCCAGCTACTCAGGAGGCTGAGGCACAAGAATTTCAGGAGGCTGAGGCACAAGAATTATGGGAGGCTGAGGTGCAAGAATTGCTTGAGCCTGAGAGGCAGAGGTTGCAGTGAGCCAAGGTTGCACCACTGCACTCCAGCATGGGCAACAAAGTGAGACTCTGTCTCAAAATAAAATACAATAAATAAAAATAAGAAAACCTGCAATAAGAAGGAGTTGTAATTAACATTAGAAATGCTTCTTAGTAAAAGATACTTGTAAAGCATTTGTCTCTTTAAGTTGAACACATTAAACTTTGTGTTTTTCCTATATATTCAATCACCCACCTCTCTGAACTCTTATTTATACTTTTACCTTGTTTTAATAATCTCCTTACTCCTACAAAAATACTGTAACACGTAAAACTAAGTACAAACTGCAGAAGATCTAATGACAAAGCAATAGGGTTCCTAAGTTTTAATACATTGAACAAACAAGTTTTACTATCTCCAAGCTATTACCAATGTTTTCAGAGCTAACATTTGTTCCATGTCTTCTGTTAGACAGTTTGTGATAAATATTACAATACAGACCACGTTCTGATTACAACCTTTTTATCTTAGAGGAACCACAGCTGATACATGAATGGTAGTAGATAGAAAGTATGAATGTGTCAAAGCATTCAAGGATTATTTGCCTAGTGAAGGGTGTCCTAAAATGTACTACACTATGGGATATACAGTAAAAGTTTATGTATCTGCCATATATATATATATATGTATGTGTGTACACACACGCATATACATAAATATACATATATAGATATATATGCTGAGAGGAATAAATGCATATTATATAGGAAAAGAAAGACCAAATGTACCATAGAAGTTTCCAAGCTACCTTTATGCAGATGAAAAGGAATTCCCTTTTATGATAATGCAGCACCCAATTCATTAATTTGCCAGAGACTTGACATTCTAGGGAATCTCATTTTAAGCTTTAATTTCTTTTATCTTCACCTTTCTCTGCAAATGGGTGTTAAAGATCAAATATTACTTTTTCTTCCTCTTTCATTGTTATATCATGTATCTGTCTTATAATAATAGCTGTGATGTCAAACAAATTCAAAAGAACTGGTATTCCTTAATAAACTGACAAAGCAAATAACTTTAATGTCAATTATTTATGTGTTCTCTGAATGAGTAAATTCTAGGGTCATTTCTCAAACTACAGAATCAAATAGGAAAATAATTCTGCTTCCTAAAACCGCAAAACAGAACATATGGCAGAGCTCAAATTAAGGTTAATCATGTGATCCCCAAATGTAAAAACAAAAGGAGAAACAAAAATCCCAAAGTTCATAGGTGACACTATGGCAAGACTACTCAAACATGAGATTAAAAAAGAAACCAATGAGATTTTACTATAAAATATTTCTCATTGTTCAGGGCTAAATCATAGTATTAAACTCACAAATCACTTCTAAAGAATAAAAAATATATATATAAAATCAAGGAAAACAAATTATAATCTTATTCATTAATGAGATACTCACTGTTAGCTCATCTTCATCAGAATTGAAGAGATTATCCAGATCAGTATAAGAGACAGCCAGGTCTGAGTCATAAATCAAACTTGTTGATGGAGGACGGGCATGACTAGTAGGGCGTGGAGCATCTACAAAAGTCAATCAGAAAAATAAAACTGCTACTACTGATCAAATAAGTATTATTCTGTTTAAATTAGACATATAACTTTAAGTTCATAAGGATATTATGTAACAAGAAACTATAATTTTATTGTTTTAAATCTAGTAAGTGTTTTTAATAGAAAAAATGTTATAAAGATATAAGTGGCTTATACCTTTTCTAGGAAGCTCACTATAGGGTCAGGTAATCCATAAAATAGCTAAGTACTCTACATGAATAATTAATATATCAAATAAAAATATAAATACTATTTAGGAAAAGAGAATTAAATACACACACATATTTGTAGTTTTTTTTGAGATGGTGTCTCACTCTGTCACCACCAGGCTGGAATGCAGTGGCACAATCACACCTCACTGCAGCCTTGACCTCTCGGCTCAAGCAATCCTCCCACCTCAGACTCCCCAGTAGCTGAGACTACAGGCATGTGACACCATGACCAGTTAATTTTTTTTCTCGAGTTGGGGTTCTGCCATGTTGCTCAAACTGGTCTTGAGCTCCTGGGCTCAAGCAATCTGCCAGCCTCTGCTTCCCAAAGTGCTGGGATTACAGGTGTGAGCCACCTCACCCAGCCTGTATTTTTCTGTCTTTCTGAAATGTAAAGGAAGAACAGAACAATGATTAAGAGGTGACTCTTGGGCCAGACTTTAATTTGAATCCCAGCTCCACCACTGACAGTATGACCCTCGACAACTTACTTAACCTCTCTGTGCCTCAATACCAAGAACTGAATTAAATGTAATAGAATATAGGTTAATATGCTTTGCCCATTGCTAGG
Organism: Cheracebus regulus; assembly: GCA_963574635.1. Lineage (NCBI taxonomy): Eukaryota > Metazoa > Chordata > Mammalia > Primates > Pitheciidae > Cheracebus > Cheracebus regulus. The sequence continues at coordinate 46,985 of CAUYQU010052468.1, forward strand.
TGCTTAAGTACTAGATAAATATTACCTCGTAGTTACTGTACTACAATTTTATTTTCCTTCCCTCCTGCTCCATTTTAGGGGAACAAATACATGATCCCAATTCCAATGAAAATTAAACTCCCAATATATTCCTGCACAAGAAAAACAATTTGATACATAACTGTCCAAATCATTCTCTGTCAACTGACTTGAGATAATCCTCATTTTCTGAAAGATAAAAGTCACTTTCCCAGTGCCTCTGTGTGTCAGTTCTAAAGATCGACTAGAGCTGTAGCTTTGAAATTTTAAGTAAAAATCCATCTAGGATACTTATTAAAAACCAAAATTTCGAAGCTCCACCTCAGGGATACTCCAGAATGTAGTATATGTTTCACATTTTGAGAAAGCTGTACCACAGGCACAAGAAGGGGCTTACATGTTTCCTATATCCCAGGGAATACCCTAGGATAAGTAGGCCAAATAACCCAATTTGTTTCTGAGTTTTTTTTTTTTTTTAGACGTATGTATTATGAAATGGCTAAATCAAGCTACTTAACATATTCATTACCTCATATACAGGTACTTATTTTTCTATGGTGAAAACACTTAAATTCTACTCTGAATTTTCAAATATACAATGTATTATTAATTGTAGTAACCACAATTTACAATAGATCTCTTGAACTTATTCCTCCCAACTGAAATTTTGTCCACTTTGGCCATCTCCCCAATCCCCCACCTCCTAGTCTCTGGTAATCACCATTTTACTTTCGACTTCCATGAGTCCAATTTTTTTAGATTCCACATGAAAGTGAGATCATACAGTATTTATCTTTCTGTGCCTGGCTTATTTCATCTAGCATAATGTCCTCCAGGTTCATCCACGTTATCACAAATAGCAAAATTCCCTTCTTTTTAAAAGGCCAAACAGTATTTCACTGGTGTATATACACCATATTTTCTTTATCTAGTCATCCACTGATGGACACTTAGGTTGATTTCATATCTTGGCTACTATGAATAATACTGCAATGAACATGGAAATGCAGATATCAGTATTAACATACTGACTTCACATTCTCTTGATATATGTCCAGTAGCAAGACTGCTACATCATATGCAGTTCTATTTTCTGAAGAATCTCCATACTGTTTTCCATGATAGCTGTACAACATTTACCTTTCCCCTAACAGTGAACAAAGGTTCCCATTTCTCTATGTCCTTACCAACACAGCTTTCCTCTTTTTGATAATAGCCATTATAACAGGCATGAGGTGATATCTCATTGTGGTTTTAATTTGTATTTCTCTGATTATTAGTGATATTTAGCATTGCTTCATATACCTGTTACCCATTTGTATGTCTTTTCTTGAGAAACATCTGATCAAGTCCCTTACTCAATTTTTAATTGGGTTTTCTTGCTATTGACCGAGTTCCTTATGTATTTTGGATATTAGCCCATTATCAAATATATGGCTTATAAATATATTCTCCCACAGCTTATCTCTTCACTGGGGATTTTTTCCTTTGTTGTGAAGAAGCTTTTTAGTTTGATGTAATCTCATTTTGCTCCCTGTGCTTGTGGGATCATATCCAAAAAAGTCTTTTCCCAGATCAGTATCATGGAGCTTTTCTCCAGTTTTCTTCTAGTAGTTTTACAGTTTCGGGCCTAGATTTAAGTTGTTAATGCATTTTGAGTTGATTTTTGTATATGATGTGAGATGAGGATCTAATTTCATTCTTCTGCATGTGAATATCCAGTTTTCTAGGCACCACTTACTGAACTGACTGTCCTTTCTCCACTGGGTGTCCTTAGCATCTTTGTCAAAATCAGTTGACCAGAAATAAGTGGATTTATTTCTGGGCTCTCTATTCTGTTCCATTGGCCTATGTGTCTTTTCTTATGCCAGTACCATACTGTCTTACTTAGAATAGCTTTGTAATAGATTTCCTTTTTTTTTTTTTTTTGAGATGGAGTTTTGCTCTTGTTGCCCAGGCTAGGAGTGCAATGGCGTGATCTTGGCTCACTGCAACCTCCACCTCCCGGGTTAAAGCGATTTTCCTACCTCAGCCTCCTGAGTAGCTGGGATTATAGCCACATGTCACCACACTCAACTAATTTTCGTATTTTTAGTAGAAATGGCGTTTTCTCTATGCTGGTCAGGCTGCTCTCAAACTCCTGACCTCAGGTGATCTGCCAAAGTGCTGGGATTACAGGCGTGAGCTACCATGCCCAGCCTATTTCTATTTTTTAATTTTTAAAATATTTAACATTTGATTGATGGATTGATTGGAGATGTAGTTTCACTCTTGTCACCCAGGCTGGAGTCAAATGGAGCAATCTTGGCTCACTGCAACCTCCGCCTCCCAGATTCAAGCAACTCTCCTGCCTCAGGCTCCTAAGTAGCTGGGATTACATGTATGCGCCACCACGCCCAGTTCATTTTGTATTTTTAGTAGAAATGGGGATTTGCCATATTGACCAGGCTGGTCTCCAACTCCTGACCTCAGGTGATCTGTTCGGCTTGGCCTTCCAAAATGCTGGGGTTACAGACATGAGCCACCATGCCCAGGCTATGTATTTTTTTACACTGACAGGGTCTCACTATGTTGGCCAGAGTGGTCTTGAACTCCTGGCCTCAAGCAATCCTCCCACTGTGGTCTCCCAAAGTATTAGGATTATAGGCATGGGCCATGATACCTGGCCTTGTAGCAGATTTTCAAATCAAGTAGTATGATGCCACCAATTTTGTTCTTTATGCTCAAGATTGCTTTAGCTATTCAGAGCCCTTTGTGATTCTATATAAATTTTAGGATTGTTTTTTCTATTACTGTGAAAAATGTCATTGGAATTTTGATAGATATTGCTCTGAATCTGTAGACTACTTTGGCAAATAATCCAAATTGTTGAATATCCAAGCTACCTAGACCAAATCAGATAGATTTTTTTTTTTTTGCTTATCCAGAAACCCTATTTATTCCAAATATTAAAACTTTGTCATCAAAAAAACACACACCAGAAGATGACTTACTTTGCCCACATCAAAAGTTAAATGGATTTTGCTGTACATCGTGGTGACTAATTAATAACAACATATTGTATACCTCCAAATTGCTGAGAGTAGATTTTAAGTGTTCTTACCACACACACACACACACACACAAAGTTAGTATATAAGGTAATGCATACGTTAAATAGCTTGATTTAGCCATTCCACTATATACATATAGTGAGATATACACATATATATATAGTAGAATATACATTTTGTACATATATATACATATATATACATGTATAGTAGAATATATATTTTATATAGGATATATAGTGGAATGGCCAAATACACACACACACACACACGCGCACACACACACACACAAAATAATTCCAAGTGTTTGCTCACTGAAGACCTGACAGTACTTTTAAGCTTATAGTTATAGGGGTTAGAATAGGAGACTATATTCTCCTCATACCAGTCTCCACTGTTTAAATTATAATTGAAAAAATGATTTAGAATAAGCTCAACTATAATTGTGCTATAGCACACAATATGAGTAAAATGTAAATACATATACCAAATGTATGTATGTATGTATATATATTTTTTGGTATATGTATATACATACATACACACACACACACCAAAACTTCCCATTGTATACCATAAATGTATACAATTTTTACTTGTCAATTAAAACATTAAAAATTATTTTAAAAGTTAAATGGATTTTATAAATGAACTACTATACTGTGTCTCTTTATTCCATTCACAAGGAGTTAAGTCAGTCACTTTTTTTTTTTTTTTGAGACAGTCTTGCTCTGTCACCCAGGCTGGAGGACAATGGCGAGATCTTGGCTCACTGCAACCTCCACCTCCTGGGTTCAAGCAATTCTCCTGCCTCAGTCTCCTGAGTAGCTAGAATTACAGGCATGTGTCACGACACCCAGCTAATTTTTGTATTAGTGGAGACAGGGTTTCACCATATTGGTCAGGCTGGTCTCAAACTCATGACCTCGTGATCTGCCCTCCTTGGCCTTCAAAAGTGCTGGGATTACAGGCGTAAGCCATTGTACTCGGCCCAGACACTTCCAAAATGGAGTCTTGACCACTGTATCCCCAATTCCCAAACAGCGCTTACATATAACAGGTGATAAATATTTGTCGAATTAGTGGCCTCAGAACAGCCCTTTTAACTTGTGTGTGTGGGAAGAAAATGACAACAGGATTCTAGTAAAGTTTAATTTAGAAGCTGTGGTTTTAGATCCAAAGGACTTTATCTCACTTTACAGGTGAAAACTTTTTTAAAAAACATTTTGCTCATTTATTCCATGTCACAACACTATCATAGTTGAGCATCTAAATCATTTTTCAATTTTTATTTATTTTTTGAGATGGGGTCTCACTCTGTCACCAAGGCAGGAGTGCAGTGGCACAATCTCAGCTCACTGCAACATCTGCCTCCTATGTTCAAGCAGTTTGCCTCAGTCTCCCAAGTAGCTGGGATACAGGCGCCTTGCCACCATGCCTGGCTCATTTTTGTATTTTTAGTAGAGACAGGGTTTCACCATGTTGGCCAGGCTGGTCTCGAACTACTGATCTCAGGTGACCCACCCGCCTCAGCCGCCCAAAGTCCTTCTTGGTTCACCACAACCTCCAACTTTCAGGTTCATCCAATTCTCCTGCCTCAGCCTCCCGAGTAGCTGGCACTACAGACATGCACCACCATGCCTGGATAATTGTTGTATTTTTTTTTTTTTTTTTTTTTAGTAGAGATGGGGTTTCACCATGTCGGCCAGGATGGTCTTGATCTCTTGACCTCCTGATCTGCCCACTTTGGCCTCCCAAAGTGCTGGGATTACAGGCGTGAGCCATCACACCCAGCCTTTTTGTTTTAGTAGGGATGGGTTTCACTATGTTGATCAGGCTGGTTTTGAACTCCTGACCCCAAGTGATCCACCCACTTTGGCCTCCCAAAGTGTTGGGATTACAGGTGTGAGCCACCACGCCTGGACTCATTTTTCAAATATAATTGAAACAATGGAGACAGGTATGAGGAGAATTTATAGTCTCCTAATTGTAATCCCCATAGCTATAGGCTTCAAAGTAGTGTCAAATCTTCAGAGATCAAAACACTTGGAGTTATTATAATGAAACACTTTAGAGAGAGATTCAAGATGGCCGATTAGCAACAGCTCAGGAATGTAGCTCCCAGTGAAAGCGCAGAGAACAAGTGGACGCTGCACTTTCCAACAAATTTTTGTTGCCCACAGACCGGGAGATTCCCGGCAGAGGAGCCACACGGGTCGCCAGTGCGACTCTTTTCACTGTGCAGCTGTTTTGCTGGCGCCCCAGCGTGGCGCTTCCCGGTGCGGAGTATACTGGACTGGGTGCCCTTTTAGTCGGGCTCCGCTGGTCCCATCCCCACAAGGAGAACAGCAATTGGAAGCGCTGAGGACTGAGAGCAAGCACAGCTGAACCTGGGAAAGCCCAGCTCTGTGGGGAAGGGGCATCCACCAAAGGAAAACTAAGAAACAGAAAAAACTACATCACCGACAAGCCGGACGTCCACTCAGAGACCCAATCTGAGAGTCGGCAATTACAAAGACGACAGGTGGATAAATCCACAAAAATGGGAAGAAACCAGTGCAAAAAGGCTGAGAACACCCAAAATCAGAATGCCTCTCCTCCTACACAGGATCACAGCTCTTCATCAACAAGAGAACAAGGCTTGACGGAGGATGAGTGTGATGAACTCACAGAATCAGGCTTCAGAAGGTGGATAATAAGAAACTTCTGTGAGCTAAAAGAACATGTTCTAACCCAATGCAAAGAAACTAAGAACCTTGAAAGAAGAT
>CAUYQU010052470.1:0-39150 GCA_963574635.1 Cheracebus regulus
ATTGCACTCCAGCCTACAGGAAATAGGCTCTGAAATTACACTGTCTCCCCACCCGCAAACTCTCTACCCTACCCCAAGTGCATATATACATTTTTTTTTAAGTGGCTGAGTTTCCCTCTTGTTGCCTAGGCTGGAGTGCAATGGCACCATCTCGGCTCACCACAACCTCTACCTCTTGGGTTCAAGCAATTGTTCTGCCTCAGCTTCCTGAGTAGCTGGGATTACAGGCACGTGCCACCACGCCCAGCTAATTCTGTATTTTTAGTGGAGGCGGGGTTTCATCATGTTAGTCTGGTCTCTAACTCCTGACCTCACATGATTCACCTGCCTCCGCCTCCCAAGGTGCTGAGGTTACAGGCGTGAGTCACCACACCCGACCTTTTAAAAAACTTTTAGATGGAGGCTTGCTCTGTCGCCCAGGCTGGAGTGCAGTGGCGTGATCTCGGTTCACTACAAGCCCCGCCTCCCTGGTGCAAGCAATTCTGCTTCAGCCTCCCGAGTCGCTGGGATTACAGGTGCCTACCACCTCGCCTGGCTATTTTTTTTGTATTTTTAGTAGAGATGGGGTTTTACCATGTTGGCTAGGCTGGTCTCAAACCCCCGACCTCAGTTGATCCACCTGCCTCAGCCTCTCAAAGTGCTAGGATTACAGGCGTGAGCCACCACGATCCGCTTTTTCTTTTCTTTTCTTTTTTTTTTTTTTTTTGAGACAGAGTTTTTCTCTTCTTGCCTTCTTACCCAGGCTTGATTGCAATGGTGCCATCTCGGCTCACCGCAGCCTCCGCATCCCAGATTCAAGCGATTCTCCTGCCTCAGCCTCCTGAGTAGCTGAAATTACAGGCATGTGCCACCACGCCCAGCTAATTTTTTTGTTGTTGTTTTTTGAGACGGAGTCTTGCTCTGTCCCCCAGGCTGGCGTGCAGTCGGCTCCCTGGAACCTCCGCCTCCCGGGTTCAAGCGACTCTCCTGCCTCAGACTCCTGAGCAGCTGGGAATACAGGCGCCCACCACCATCCCCAGCTAATTTTTGTAGTGTTAGTAGAAACGGGGTTTTACCATATAGGCCAGGCTGGTTTCAAATTCCTGACCTCGTGATCCACCCACCTCGTCTTCCCAAAGTGCTGGGATTACAAGCGTGAGCCACGGTGTCCAGCCTAATTTTGTATTTTAGTAGAGATGGGGTTTCTCCATTGATCCTCAGGCTGGTCTCGACTCCCGACCTCAGGTGATCTGCCCGCCTCAGCCTCCCAGAGTCCTAGGGTTACAGGCATGAGTCACGATGCCTTACCTTCTCTTTTCTTCTCTTCTCTTCATTCTCTTTTTTCACTTTTTTTTTTTTTAAGACAGAATTTTACTCGTTATCCAGTCTGGAGTGCAGTGGTGTGATCTCAGCTCACTTCACCTCCCAGGTTCAAGTGATTCTCCTGCCTGAGCCTCCTGAGTAGCTGGGACTGCAGGCTCACGGCACCACAGCCGGCTAATTTTTGGGGTTTTTTTTTTTGTATTTTTAGTAGACATGGGGTTTCACCATATTGGCCAGGCAGGTCTCAAACTCCTGACCTTGTAATTTGCCTGCCCCAGCCTCCCAAAGTGCTGGGATTACAGGTGTGACAGCCATTGCGCCCCGCCCTATTTTTGGAGACAGAGTCTTGCTCTGTTGCCCTGGCTGGAGTGCAGGGGCACAGTCTCCTCTCACTGCAGCCACTGACCCCTGGGTTCCAGCAATTCTCCTGCCTCAGTCTCCTAGGTAGCTAGGATCACAGTCACACACCACCATGCCCAATTAATTTTTGTATTTTTGTATTTTTAATAGAGATGGGGTTTTGCTATGCTGGTCATGCTGGTTTCAAACTCCTGACCTCAGGTGATCCCCTTGCCTCACCCTCCCAGAGTGCTGGGATTACAGGTGTGAGCCACCTCACCTGACCAATACATCTTAAAATATGCTTTAATTTCTCTGTTGGCCATAATGAATAATGCGAAATATTTTTTTTTTCCTTTTTATTCTATTAGTAAAGTGTGTTAGTTACATTGATTGATACTTGGATGTTAAACCAACGTTGCATTCCTGGGATAAATCTCACTTAGTCATGGTATAATTTTTTGTATATGTTGCTGGATTTGATTTGCTAGTGTTTTGTTGTTGTTGTTGTCTGAGATAGGGTCTCACTCTGTTGTCCAGGCTGAAGTGCAGTGATGGGATCATGGCTCACTGCAGCTTCGAATTCCTGGGCTCAAGCGATCCTTCCTGCCTCAGCCTCCCAAGTAGACGGAACTACAGGTATGTGCCACCATGCCTAGCTCATTAAAAAAAAAAAATTTTTTTTTTTTTGAGACAAAATCTCTCTGTTGACCAGGCTAGATTGCAGTGGTGCAGTCTCAGCTCATTGCCACCTCAGCCTCCTGGGTTCAAGTAATTCTCCTGCCTAAGCCTCCCAAGTAACTGGGATTACAGCACCTGCCACCATGCCCATGTGATTTTTTTTGTAATTTCAGTAGAGACGGGGTTTTGCCATATTGGGCAGGCTGGTCTCAAACTCCTGACCTTAGGTGATCCTCCCGCTTTGGCCTCCCAATGTGCGGGATTACAGGCATGAGCCACCTTGCCTGGCAGTTTTCTTTTCTTTTTTTATTTTTGAGACAGAGTCTCACTCTGTTGCCCAGGCTGGAGTGCAGTGGCATGATCTTGGTTCGCTGTAACCTCCACCTCCCAGGTTCAAGTGATTCTCCTGCCTCAGCCTTCTCAGTAGCTGGGATTACAGGTAGACCACCATGTCCTGCTATTTTTTTAATTTTTATTTTTAGTAGAGATGGGGTTTTACCATGTTGGCCAGGTTGGTCTTGAACTCCTGACCTCAAATGATCCATCTGCCTCAACCTCCCAAAGTGCTGGATTACAGGCATGAACCACCATGCCCCGTCTTGTGTAGATTTATTTTTTTGGAGACAGAGTTTCACTCTTGTTGCCCAGGCTGGAGTGCAATGGCGCCATCTTGGCTCACCGCAACCTCCACTTCCTACGTTTAAGTGATTCTCCTGTCTTAGCCTCCTGAGTAGCTGGGATTACAGGCATGCGCCACCACGCCTGGCTAATTTTGTATTTTTAGTAGAGACGGGGTTTCTCCATGTTGGTCAGACTGGTCTCGAACTCCTGACCGCAGGTGATCCACCTGCCTTGGCCTCCCAAAGTATTAGGATTACAAGATGAGCTACCTCGCCCAGCCTTGAGTACATTTAAATTGATTGGTTTTTATTTTTCTTAGGGAGTCGTGTTTTCCTGTCTCATATATATGTTAATTTTGGTTGAATGCCACACATTGTGAATTTTACTTTGTTAGGTACTGGATTTTTTTCTTTTATTTATTTATTCATTTAAAATTTTGTTTTTAATTTCTTTGTAGCTACCTCCCCAGTAGCTGAGATTACAGACATGCGCCACTACGCCTGGCTAATTTTGTATTTTTTGTTTGTTTGTTTTTTGTTTTGACCTGGTGTCTGGGTATAATTTTGTACTTTTAGTAGAGAGAGTGTTTCTCCATGTTGGTCAGGCTGGTCTCAAACTCCCAACCTCAAGTGATCTGCCCTCCTTGGCCTCCCAAAGTACTGGGATTACAGGCATGAGACACTATGCCTAGCCTCTTATATACACATTTTTGAACTTTGTTCTGGGAGGCAGAAGTTACTTGGAAACAGTTTGTTTCATTAGATTTTGCTTTTCTTAGATGGGGCCAGGGCAGTGTTTAGTTTTCACTGGCTGTTGAGCCAAAAACTCTTGAGTGCTCTTCTCAATGCCCTATTAATTGTGAGGTTTCCATTCCTCAGTAGGAACCAGCACTATTTCCAGCTCTGTGTGAGCTCCAAGCATTGTTCTAATCATGTGGGTGGTTCTTACTGTGCTCTCTGGTAGTTTCCTCATGCATGCACTGGGCTGAATTACTGGAGTTAACATCTGCAGAGCTCTAGAGTTCTGTGTGAAGCTCTCTCCTTTCTGGTTCTCTGCCTTTCGAACTCCAGCCACCTGTGCTCCCTGGACTCCCAGTTTCTTTCCTTCCTGCCTTCTTGCCTTCCTTCCCTCTTTCCCTCTTTCTCTTCTTTCTTGAGACAGGGTCTCGCTATGTTGCCCAGGCTGGAGTGCAGTGGCTATTCACAGGCGCAATCCCACTACTGATCAGCACGGGAGTTTTGACCTCTGTCTTTAAAAATGAATAAATAAAAAATTTAAAAATTAAAAAAAATTTTTAAGTAAGTTTAAAGAATTATCTTCAGGCCAGATACAGTGGCTTACACCTGTAATCCCAACACTTTGGGAGGCTAAGGTGAGAGGACTGCTTGAGCCCAGACTAGCCTGTGCCACGTAGTGAGACTGTCTTCTCTATAAAACAATAAACAAAATTAGCTAGTTGTGGTGGTGTGCACCTGTAGTCCCAACCACTCAGAGGTGGGAGGACCGCTTGTGCCCAGAAGGTTGTGGCTGCCGTGAACTGTGATTGTGCCACTGCACTCTAGCCTGGGCAACCTAGTAAGACCTTGCCTTAAAAAAAAAAAAAAAAAAGAGGCCAGGCTGGGTGGCTCATGCCTGTAATCTCAGCAATTTGGGAGGCTGAGGTAGTCAGATCACCTGAGGTTAGTTTGAGACCAGCCTGACCAAGATGGTGAAACCCCGTCTCTACTAAAAAAAAATTGCAAAAATTAGCCAGGCATGGTGGTGGGCGCCTGTAATCTCACCTACTCAGGAGGCGGAGGCAGGAGAATCGCTTAACCTGGGAGGCAGAGGTGGCAGTGAGTTGAGATTGCGCCACTGCACTCCAGCCTGGGTGACAGAGAGACTCTGTATCAAAAAAAAGAATGTTTTTTGGAGGCAGCAACAGAGGTTAAAAAAAAAAAAAAAAAAAGCGGCCGGGCGTGGTGGCTTATGCCTGTAATCCAAGCACTTTGGAGGCCAAGGCGGGGGGATCACCTGAGGTCAGGAGTTCAAGACTAGCCTGACCAACATGGTGAAACCCCATAATAAAAAAAAAAAAAAAAAAAAAAAAAAGCTAGGTATGGTGGTGTTCGAATAGTCCTAGGCACTCTTGAGGCTGAGGTGGAGGTAGGAGGATTGCTTGAGCTCAGGAGCTGGAGACTAGCCTGGGTGACATAGCAAGATTCAGTCTCAAGAAAAAGCTGGGCATGGTGGTGGCTCACTCCTGTAATCCCAGAACTTTGGGAGGCCAAGGTGGGTGGATCACTTGAGATCAGGAGTTCGAGACCAGCCTGGCCAACATGGTGAAGTCATGGTGTCTACTAAAAATACAAAACTTAGCTGGGCATGGTGGCACATGCCTGTAGTCCCAGCTACAGGGGAGGCAGAGGCAGGAGAATTGCTTGAATCTGAGAGGTTGAGGGTACAGTGAGCCGAAATCGTGCCACTGCACTCCAGTCTGGGAGATAGAGGGAGGCCCTGTCTCAAAAAAAAAAAAAAAAGTCATGCACAGATTTTAAACTGCACCAGGGGTCAGTGGCTTGCTGTTGTTCAACTGTACATTTATATAGCAATATAAATATATGTATTTTAATATGCTACTATAACATAATTAGCATATACTGATTTTCACATACATACATTAAATGTGCACTTCTGTATTTGCATTTGACCATTTTACAATGAGACCATATAACTTTATGAAAAAAAGGTTAATGTGAGATATTTTTATAACATCAGATCTGATCCCAAGCATGACATATTTGTGCTACATTACTATTCTGTGGTTCTATGGGGAGGTGATGGCAGAAAATAATAAAAAGGACAGGGAAAACCACAGGATTGGGGTTAGGGGAAGAGCAATGAGGAGTGGACTTAGACTCAGCTGACCATTAGCTGGGAACAGCCCACTCCCCTCCCAGGGCAGGGACTGAATTTCCAGGAAGAGGTCATCCTCCAGGCCTCAGAACCCTGTACTGTCTTCCTGCCCCAGGCCTTCTACCTCCTCGTCCATTGGCTTCTGGGTCCTTGGGACGTTGCTCTTCTCTCCTCAAGATCACTTAAAAGCTCCAGATCAAAAAATCATGTTTCCAGTTGGATGGAAATTCAGAAAATCAGGAGCCTCTTAGTGAAAGATGGTGGCGTGCATCCAGTCTAACCCCAAGCTGACCTTCCCACTAGAGGAAGAGGAAATGAGTTCAAGTGGAACACGCTGACACCCATCTCAGATGCTCACATATCCCAGAGTAGAAGCCTTCTCAAATAGCTCGATACGTCCATCTGGGCCAGCACCGAGGATAAACACTGCTGGGAATCCCCCAGTCACTGGGATGCATTGGAAAGTTCTACACCCCATTACAGCCCTCTCCACTCATTCCCACACTCAAATCCAGATAGGCTCAGCTGGATTGGAGAAGTTAAAAAATAAAATATAAAAGCAAACACTTATGTAGTGCTTACACTATGAGCCAAATACTATTCTAAGCACTTAAGTATAATGATGCATTTCATCCTCTCCAGAACCCTTAGGGGTTGAAACTATACTATCCTCCCCATTTCACAGATGAGGAAACTGAGGCACAGAGTTGTGGAGCCAGATTTGAACCAGGGAGTTGAGCTCTGGATCCACATTCTTTTCTTTTTTTTTGAGATGGAGTTTCACTCTTGTCACCCAGGCTGGAGCGTAATGGTACAATGTTGGCTCACTCCAACCTCTGATTCCTGGGTTCAAGCAATTTTCCTGCCTCAGCCTCCCAAGTAGGTGGGATTATAGGCATGTGCCACCACACCCAGCTAATTTTTGTATTATTAGTAGAGACAGGGTTTCACCATGTTGGCCAGGCTGGTCTTGAACTCCTGACCTCAGGTGATCCTCCCACCTTGGCCTCCCAAAGTGCTGGGATTACAGGCATGAGCCACCACACCCAGCCTTGGACCCACATTCTTAATCACTTCCCTATGGGTCTTCTTGGTGGAGCATCATGAACAGCATTATGCAGGGAGTGTGCACCTGGTGAACCAATCCCACATTTGAATCCTATGGATAGCTACCCCTAAGTGGATCAGACAGCCAAATGCTCCCACTCTCTTGCCATTCTCCAGGGACAGAGCTTGGGATGAAGAAGCAGAGTTGGAGGCTAAAAAACAGATAAGTGAAGGCCCATGGGAGAGAGGTAGCATGTGTTCATAGAGGGGGCACTGGATTGGCAATAAGAAGCAAGATTTAGTTTTATCATTCACTTGCTACATGCCCTTAGGCAAGTTATTTGCTTCCTTTAAGTGGATTTTCCTCTTGGGTAAAAAAATAAAATAAAATTCACCAGTACCTAGCAATAAAACACATGGTGTATAGTAGGTGCTCAATAAAAAACGTTTGCTGGGCGTGGTGGCTCATGCCTGTAATCCAAGCACTTTGGAGGCCAAGGTGGGCAGATCACCTGAGGTCGGGAGTTCAAGACCAGCCTGACCAACATGGTGAAACCCTGTCTTTAAAAAATAAAATAAAAATAAATAAATAAATAACATTTAAGTTCTGGACGGGCACGGTGGCTCACGCCTGTAATCCAAGCACTTTGGGAGGCCAAGGCGGGTAGATGACAAAGTCAGGAGTTCAAGACCAACCTGGCCAAGATGGTGAAACCCTGTCTTTACTAAAAACACAAAAATTAGGTGTGGTGTAGGCGCTTGTAATCCCAGCTACTCAGGAGGCTGAGGCAGACAACTGCTTGAAACCTGGAGGCAGAGGTTGCAGTGAGCAGACATTTTGCCACTGCACTCCAGCCTGGGCGACAGAGCGAGACTCTATATGAAAAAAAAAACAAAAAAAGTTTAAGGCCAAATGGACAATCTCTAAGATGCCTTCCAGCTCTTAACACGTTGTGAGTCTGACAGGAAAGAACTCTCTCCACTCTATTTGCCACCGGCCTCTTTGAAGCAAGCTCAGCAGGGACAAAGCTAAAGGAATCTTAGTCTCCCCTACCCCTCTATTTCCATATCACTTAGGAATGTGTCAGGCCAAATAATTAAATAATTACTGTCAGGCCAAGTGTAGTGGCTCACACCTGTAATCCCAGCACTTTGGGAGGCCGAGAAGGGAGGATTGCTTGAACCCAAGAGTTTCAGACTAGCTTGGGCAACATAGTGAGACTCTTATCTCTACAAAAAAAAAAAAAAAAAAAAAAAAAGCTGGGTATGGTGGTGCTGCCTGTAGACCCTGCTACACGGGAGGCTAAGGTGGGAGGATTGCTTGAGCCCAGGAGGTCAAGGCTGCAGTGAGCCGTGATCATGCCACTACACTCTGGCCTAGGTGACAGAGTGAGACCCTATCTCAAAAACTAAAGAAAAGAAAAACCAATAATAATGATAATTATTGTCATCCAAAACAACAAATCAAGTGTCTCTGAAAAGCCAGGTGTGGGCCAGCCTGTCTCCTCTCCATATATACACTGAGCACAGCCATGGGGAAAGCATTGACTTATGTGTATATATGCAGGAGATGAAGGTGAGTAAGATTGTTTCCTCTTCCCCTCAAGATCACAGCATGATAGAAAGAGACAGAAAGTCTACAAATAACTATACAGTATATCTAGGTCTAGCCCAACAGGGCAGAAAGAGGAAGTGGAGTTATTGCAAGACTCTGTCTTTAGTCTTGAGATGACAGGTGGCGGGGATAGGGAAGTAAAAGATACCTTTTTGGCCTTCAGTCCTGGAGAGCTGCAAGCCCCGCAGACTCTCAGGCTGTTGGTCCCCAGATAGACCCACTCTGTTGGGCTATCTGGGTATAAAAAACATAAAAAATAAAAAAGACATCTTTTCTTTTTTTGTTGTTTTTGTTTTTTGAGACAGGGTCTCACTCTGTTGCCCTGGCTGGAGTGCAGTGGCATGGCTCAATCATTACTCACTGCAGCCTCAATCTCCCAGGCTCAATTGATACTCCCCACCTCAGCCTCCCAAATAGCTTGGACGATGGGTACACACCACTACACACAGCTAATTTTTGTATTTTTTTTTATGAGATGGGGTTTTGCCATGTGGCCCAGGCTCCTCTCAAACTCCTGAGCTCAAGAGATCTGCCTGCCTTTCCCTCTCAAAGTGCTGGGATTACAGGTGTAAGCCACCACACCCGGCTGATACCTGTTTTTCTTACTTAACCTTAACCTCTATTCCCTGAAGCCTGGGTGGGGGAACATGTTTTTTCTGGTCTGAGTAGAGATCTGAGACCACCACCTATTTCCTCCCCTTGGCCTCACCCTGCAGAAGCCCTTCCACCCTGCATTCCACCAGCACCTGCTGATGCTATCTCTCTACACAGGTTGGGACCTGCAGGTCTTAGAACATCCTGCATCGTCCTGTCTGAGAAGTAGTCTGAGACCCAAGGAAAGGTCTTCAACCCCTTTCCAGAAGGGGTAGGTGTCCCCCATGCCCATCTCAAGCGAATTCCAGGACACACCCTTGAGCCTACCCTCCTTCCCTCCCCACCCTTCTTAAAGCTGGCTGTGCTTCCCCTGAGAAGCCCAGGTTTTGGTGGGAGGAGAAAAGGCAGATACAATCAGGGGCGAGGCAGGGAGGGACCCACAGAACTGGCTTACTAGTACTGTTTCCTGCCCTGATGGCTCCCTCACCCTCATTCAGGCTGGGTGGGGGACAGTCAGGTACAGACAAGACGTCCTAGTCCCTCAGCCATGCACCACTCCCCCCTTGGCAGCCTTTCACTTTGGTTTCACACAGGGATACAGGATCTGGTAGACCCAGATGATGCTGGACAAATGGTGCATTCATAGCCATAGAAGCAAAGGGCAGGCCACAGGCCTATGCTGAGCTGCAAGCTTACTTTGGTGGGAAGGGCCTGGCTTTGCCCAAGAGGTGATCACAGCAGCAGCCCACAAGCCCCTGGAATCATTGCTCAGTGGACTGGCATATTGGGCATCTACTCCATGTGCTCCCGGGATCATCTTACCCCGGATGTGGAGCAAGGGTTTTGCTTGACAACTGGGGAGTGTGCCTGTCCCCCAACAGAGGAATGTGGAGGACCTAGGAGCCTCAGGTCCTTCCCACACAGCTCTGCTGATAGCAATTCCAAAGTTCTCAGTTTGAGCTAGAGAGTCTTGGAGAAGTTAGAAATAGAAAACTTTTGCTGATAATCCCACCTCAAAACCTTTAGCTAGCCCATGTATGGTGGCTCGTGCCTGTAATCTCAGCACTTTGGGAGGCTGAGGCGAGTGGATCACCTGAAGTCAGGAGTTTGAGACCAGACTGATCAACATGGTGAAACTCCATCTCTACTAAAAATATAAAAATGGCTGGGTGTGGTGGCTCACTACTATAATCCCAACACTTCAGGAGGCCAAGGAGGACAAATCACCTGAGGTCAGGTGTTTGAGACCAGCTTGACCAACATGAAGAAATCCTGTCCCTACTAAAAATACAAAAATTAGCCAGGTGTGGTGGTGTATGCCTGTAATTCCAGCTACTCAGGGGGCTGAGACAGGAGAATCACTTGAAACTGGGAGGTGGAGGTTGCGGTGAGCTGAGCTTGCACCATTGCACTCCAGCCTGGGCAGCAACAAGAGTGCAACTCCATCTCAAAAAACAAAACAAAAAACAAAAATTAGCTGGGTGTGATAGCAGGCACCTGTAATCCCAGCTACTCAGGAGGCTGATGCAGGAGAATCACCTAAACCCAGGAGACGGACGCTGCAGTGAGCCAAGATTGCACCACTGCACTCCAGCCCAGGCGACAGAGACTCCATCTCAAAAACAAAAAACAAACAAAACAAAAAAACCTCTAGCTGCCCACTCACCAGAAACTACTGAGAAGGCTACAGGTAAGGACGAGTAAATCAAATCAAAGATCATTTAAAAGTATTTATTTTCTAAATGGGAGTAACACAGAGGCAACTTTTGGCACTTTCTTTCCAGTCCATCACCCCCATCATGTCCTCCCAAACACAAAGCAGTGGCAGGAGAAGCCACAGGACAGATTCACAAAGTCAGTCACAGAGAGATCTGTACAATCCTGGATAGCTGGGATTCAAGGGTCTGTCCCAGCTATCTTGTCTTGGAGTGGGGTTACAGCTCAGGGGCATAGGGCTCCTCAGTAGGTGAGGGTACCCGCAGCTCAGCATCATGCCTCACCACAGTGAACAGTCCCACCACTGCCAGCAGAGCCATCACCATGACGGCAGAGCAAATGCTGAACATGTTCCGAGTGCCTGTTTTTCGATCACTGTCATGGAGGACAAGGAGCCCTAGGCAAGCCAGTAAGTGCAGAGGTACCCGGAACCAGTTGAGTACACCAGCCTGCTCTGTCTCAGGGATCACCTTTCTCCGTAGGAAACTCATGCTGGGAAAGTATAGTCCACAGGCCAACTCAATGAGTAGAAAGGCTATGAAGGACTCCACTGGACTCTCCTGGCCTGGGCTGGTAGAGAAAGTCAACATGAAGAGAGAGAAGACGACGATGAGCACAGCAAGGGAGAGCAGGTGCATAGGCTGAAGGTGATACCTCTTGGAGGTGGCGATACGATACAGGGAAGAGCCAAGCAGGCTGGCTGCCATGAAGCTGGAGAAGACAATGCCCAGAGGGGCCCCATGTGGGTCCAGCACAGGTGTCCAGAGGAAGACAAATATGAAGATGACACTCTCAAATAGAGCTTGTATGGTGCCCAACAGCAGCACGCGGCGGTCCGACAGGAGGCAGCGCAGGCCTCCAGCACAGGTCCTTGAGAAGGCACACTGCCGGTCATAGTTCTCCTCCCAGTTTCGAAGGGCCAAGGCCCCTGCCAGAGCCAGGAGAGGGATGGCAGCCACAAAGGGTGCTACAGGCCCCAGCCCTATCCAGCTGGCTACAGCCTCAGCTGCTACACCTGCCACTACAGCCAGCACATGGTTCCAGAAAGCAGCTCGAGCAAAGGTAGCTGGGATCCACTCGGCAGGGAAGTCATGCCGTTCCACGTGCTCATGGATGTACCAGGCCTCGAAGGCTGAGAAGAGCAGGGCTGTGGACAGCCCACCAAGTGCTCGGCCCACTAGTAGCACAAAGTAGTCTTGAGAGAGTTTGGTTAAGCAGCATAGTGAGTAAGTGAGGGAGAAGAGGACACAAGAATTCTTGCGACCCAGCCGATCCACAAGGGAGGAGGCCACTAGGCCAAAGAGAACTGTGGAGGCAAGGCCGCAGACATAGAGGATGGCAATTTGACCTTCCAGGAAGTAGTAATGCTGGTAGAGTTTATAGAGGTAGGGGGCCTGGAGCCAGTCAGCTGCCAGGGCCAGGAAGTAGACCTGATAGAAGTCCAGTTGAAACCGAAGGAAGGAGGGATTGCTGCAGGCCCTTCCTGGGGGCTTAGCCCGGCATCTTGACAGTTCCAGCCCCAGGCAGGAGGCCAGGAGGCCTACAAAAGCAAGGTAGGCCGTCACCAGCATGGTGGGCCCCCGGACGACCTGGGGAGAGAGGTGGGGGTCAGAGTCATATCCATCTTTCAGGCAGCACGGTCAAGGGGCTGACTGTCTTAAGCAGAAGGCAGCTCCACCCAACCCCGCTGCCAACTCCACTCCCCAAGATCTCAGACCGGAGGGACCAGTTGGGTGGGTGGGAGTGGCCCCGCCGGAGCTGTCTCCTAGGACACTGTGGAGCAGGGAGGGGCAAGAGGGCAGGGGAGAGGACTGAACACTTACCCCATCCTTGCCTATAAAGAGGGAGTCCCTTCCAATAATCCCGCTCCCGCAAATTCTAAAGGG
This sequence comes from Cheracebus regulus, assembly GCA_963574635.1. Classification (NCBI taxonomy): domain Eukaryota; kingdom Metazoa; phylum Chordata; class Mammalia; order Primates; family Pitheciidae; genus Cheracebus; species Cheracebus regulus. The sequence goes on from CAUYQU010052470.1 coordinate 12,697, forward strand.
GCTACAGCCCTTTCCCACAGGAGCTCCCGCACACGTCCTTCTATTACCTCCCATCCTCTTTGGGGAGCCCCATTTTGCTCTCAGTGTCTCATCCTCTGTGCCGGGCATTCCCTCCCGCCCGCGCGGGCCTCTCGAGTTGCTTCAGGGTCCTGCGTGTGCATCTCAGATTCCCAGTCCTCCAGGTCACTGGCAACCCCCTGCGCCCCCTAGCCCTTGCCCAGCGCCGCCACACCCGCTTGCGCCTCGCCCAGACTCCGTCTCACCTGCTGCCCCGGTCTGCGGGGACGCCCCGGACACGTCCGGCTCCAGGCCGCCCGGCCACCCTCACCACTTTTGCGCCGGCTCCGGCTCGGTTTCCAGCAGCGCTCCCGCCCCTCACAGCCTGCTTCCGGGAGCCGGGCAGGCCTCTGGCCGCCGCCATGATGGCTTCGTCACGTGACGAGGGCACTGCGCCAAAACCCCGCCCCGTCCCGCCTTCTTTTCCCTACCCCAGCGCGGAACTACGGACGCCTGGGGTGGGTGGGGAAGGGGCGACCGGAGGTGGCTGCAGTTGCTCCTCCTGGTGTGGCCTCGCTCGTTGCCCTCCCGTGACACCCGCTCCTCTGGCTCTTGGATGCCTGCGGGGCCACCCAGAAATAAAGGGCCATTTTCTCTTCTTCCATGCGGTGCTCGGGAAAGATGCCCGCAGTCCCGTAGAGCCAAGGGCCGGAGCTTCCTAAGGAACAGCACCGCTGCCCGAAGCCCAGACGGTCTCCTCGGTTTGCTTCCTCTCCCACTGTAGTGACCTCTATGCAAGAGAAGTCAGTATGGTCCAGACTCCTGAGGGAGGCGGTGTGGTGTAAATAACTTGGACTCGGGCTGCAGACAGACTAAGGCACAATCCTGCCCCTGTCACTTACCAGCTGTGTGGCCTTGGGCAAGCCGCATAACTTCCCAGTGTCCCAGTTTCTTTGAAGTCACAGGAGAGCAATGCCCAAATAAAGAGCTAAAGTTCAGTGGCAGCATAGGGTTAAGAACTTCAGCCCTGGAGCTTAACTCCCTACCTTCTGTCACTTACAAGCTGTTTTACCTTGGAAAAGCTATTTAACCTCTCCACAGCGTCCGTATTATCTCAAGAGCCTCCAATGACTTCCCATCTCACTAAGAGTAAAAGCCAAAATCTTTATAATGGCCTACAAGCTCCTCTGTCCTCTGATCCTCTGTCACTCATCTGACTTCATCCCCTACTAATCTTCCTCCTACTCTGTCTACATTGGCTTCCACCAGGGCCTTTGCACTGTTCCCTGTACAGTTCTTCTCCAAGATATCCACGTGGTTCCCCCACTCACCTCCTCCAGTTCTCTGTTCGAATGTCACCTGATCTTGGCCGGGCCTGGTGGCTCATGCCTGTAATCCCAGCACTTTGGGAGGTTGAGGTGGGTGGATCACTTGAGGGCAGGAGTTGTAGAGGTAGGGGGCATGGGCCAGGCTCCAGACCATCCTGACCAACATGGTGAAACCTCCTCTCTACTACAAAATATAAAAATTAGCCAGGCATGGTGGTGGGCACCTGTAATCCCACCTACTTGGGAGGCTGATGCAAGAGAATTGCTTGAACCTTGGAGGAGGAGGTTGCAGTGAGCTGAGATCATGCCACTGCACTCCAGCCTAGGTGATGGAGCGAGACTCTGTCTCATAAAAAAATTAAAAAGTGGAAAAAAGTTACCTGATCAGAGAGGCTTTCCTTGGCCCTCCTGTTTAAAATAGCAACACCACCACCTCCAGCACAGTAATCTATCTACTTTCCTTCCAATTCTCTATTCTCCTCTGCTGCTTTTGCCCTACAGTGCACTATGTATTTTCCTGGTTTATTTATTTACTATTTTGGCCAGGTGCGGTGGCTCACACCTGTAATCTCAGTACTTTGGGAGACTGAGGTGGGCGAATCACTTGAAGCCAGGAATTTAAGACCAGCCTGGCAAACATGGCAAAACCCTGTCTCTACAAATACAATTAGCTGGGTGTGGTGCCAGGCACCTGTAATCCCAGCTACCCGGGAGGCTGAGGCAGGAGAACCACTTGAACCTAGGAGGCGCAGGTTGCAGTGAGCTGAGATCACACTGCTACACTCCAGCCTGGGCAACAGAGCGAGACTCCATCCAAAACAAACAAACAAACAAATAAAAAATTAGCTGGGCCTGGTGGTGCGTGCCTGTAATCCCAGCTACTCGGGAGGCTGAGGCATGAGAATTGCTTGAACCTGGGAGGTGGAGGCTGCAGTGAGCCAAGATTGCACCACTGCACTCTAGCATGGGTGTTAGAGCAAGACTTTGTCTCTAAGTAAATAAATAAATAAATATTTACTATCTCTTTTCCCTACAGACTTTTATCTATTTTGTTCACCTGTATTCCCAATACTTAAAACAGTCATTGATCTGTATTAATAATAAATATTCCATAAATATGCTATGAATAGAGGCCAGGCGCGGTGGCTTATGCCTGTAATCCCAACACTTTGGGAGGCCAAAGGCAGGTGGATCACGATGTCAGGAGCTCAAGACCGGCCTGGCCAATGTGGTGAAAACCCATCTCTACTAAAAATACAAAAATTAGCCAGTCATGGTGGTGGATGTCTTTAATCCCAGCTACGTGGGAGGCTGACGCAGGAGAATTGTTTAAACCCGGGAGGTGGAGATTGCAGTGAGCCAAGACCATGCCATTGCACTCCAGCCTGGGTGACAAAGTGAGACTCTGTCTCAAAAAAAATTATATGAATAAATGAATGAATGAATCATGTAAATTACTTTCAAAAGTATTGGCCCATATTAACTGTTAACACTTATCAGTTATTATGTACCTAAGGAATTTTAAGAAGGTTTAGTTTAACTGCTATAGATGAAATCATCTCATCTGACTTTCACAACAACCCATACAGGAGGTGCTAACCAGAGTGGAAAGGTTAGGTAACATGTTTAGAGTTACATAGTAAAAGGCAAACTGGGACCCCCATCTTTCCAGTTCCACGCTCACATAGTTTCTGCAATTATGCTAGTTCACCTACGTGCACAGCAGATCAGTAAATGTTGCATTTTTTTTTACACTAAAGCTTAGAGATAAGGTGGGAGGGTTTGGGATTACATCTGGAGAAATACTTTCTTTTGGCCAGGCCCGGTGGCTCACACCTGTAATCCCAGCACTTTGGGAGGCCAAGGCAGGTGGATCATTTGAGGTCAGGAGTTCCAGATCAGCCTGGCCAACGTGGTGAAACCCTGTCTCTACTAAAAATACAAAAGTTAGCCAGACAGTAGTGGTGCACGCCTGTAATTCCAGCTACTTGGGAAGCTGAGGCAGGAGAATCAGTTGAACCTAGAAGGCAGAGGTTGTGGTGTGCTGAGATCATGCCACTGCACTCCAGCCCGGGTGACAGAGTGAGACCCTGTCCCATAAAAGTCTTGAACTCCTGGCCTCAGGGTATCCACCCGCCTTAGCCTCCCAAAGCACTGGGATTATAGGCATGAGCCACTACGTCCAGCCTGGAGAAATATTTTCTTATGATAAAACAGTTGTTTTATAGCCTACAAGTTCCAAAGTGCTTTGATCCCTAGCTGGCAAACTAGTGGAGAGTAGAAAGGGGTGATGGTTCCTATGCTTCCATCTGGAAACACTAAGATAAAATTCATGATTTCTGGCTGGGCGTGGTGGCTCACACCTGTAATCCGAGCACTTTTAGGGGGCCAAGGCAGGTGGATTGCTTGAAGCCAGGAGTTTGAGATCAACCTGGTCAACAGCAAAACCCCATCACTACAAAAAATAGCCAGGCCATGGTGCTGCAAGCCTGTAATCCCAGCTACTCAGGTGACTGATGCACAAGAATCATTGAACTTGGGAGGTGGAGGTTGCAGTGAGCCAAGATTTTATCTCTGCACTCCAGCTTGAGTGATGGAGTGCGACTCTGTCTGAAAAAAAAAAAAATCATGATTTCTGCCAGGCTTGGTGGCTCATACCTGTAATCCTAGCACTTTAGGAGGTTGAGGTGGGAGGATCTCTTGAGGCCAAGAGTTTGAGGCCAGCCTGGGCAACTAGGGAGATCCCTATCTAGGCATGGTGGTGGGTGCCTGTAACCCCAGCTATTCCTGAGGGTGAGGCAGGAGGATTGCTTGAGCCTAGGAGTTTGAGGCTCCAGTGAGCTCTGATTGTACCACTGGACTCCAGCCTGGGTGACAGAGCAAGCCCTGTCTTTAAAAAAAAAAAAAAAAAAAAAATCATGATTTCCCCAAGGTTACTCAGTAAGTGCCCTCCATCCCAGTCCTGGGCTTTAGCCCCTTGAACTCATGACAGTGAGTCTCTGAATTCTTAGTGGTATTTCCTTTGGGGTGGAAATACCACTTCCTGGATAAAGGCAGTGGATGAGACAGGATGACCTTACATCCCTTGCCTTCTATTTCACAGGATGGAGGCCAGTTTTCTACCATTATTGCATTGCATTTTGCTCAGGAGCACCTAATAGAGACCAAAAGCAAGATTACATTATTTTGGATTATTTTTGTTTGTTATAGGACCTACTCAAATATTCACACTCTTTAAGGTCCCTCTGGCCCTTCAGAGCTGTGAAGCACAGCTGGGAAGTCCTAAACGTGGGACTGTGCCAGCAGAGAACTACAGGGGATAAAGGTGACCTGGTGGAGGGGAGAGAGGGCTGGGATCTGTGTCTGGCTAGCCAAAGGGGAAGTCTTGGCTTTCAGGGCAAGTGGGGAGGATGCTCTGGGAGTTACTAGAAACCATGCTTACCAGAGGAACATAATTTAAAACTCTTACTACGGAAGTCTTCAAACATACACAAAGGAAGAGAGCATAGTTCTATGAACTTCCTTTTTTTTTTTTTTTTTTTTTTTTTTTTGGTGACACAGAATCTCACTCTGTCACCCAGGCTGGAGTGCAGTGGTGCTATCTCAGCTCACAGTAACCTCCACCTCCCAGGTTCAAGCAATTCTTCTGCCTCAGCCTCCTGAGTAGCTGGGATTACAGACACTCACAACCATGCCCAGCTAATATTTTTAGTATTTTTAGTAGAGGTGGGATATTGCAGTGTTGGCCAGGCTGGTCTAAAACTCCCGACCTCAGGTGATCCACCCGCCTTGGCCTCCCAAAGTGCTGGAATTACAGGCATGAGCCACCGTGCCCGGCCAGAACTTCCATATTCTTAATTGAACAATTACTGATTATTGTCACTCCTCTCTTTCTGTCCTTTTTTCTCTGCTGAAATATTTAAAATTAAATAGGTCACTTCACTTCATACTTCAGCATACATCTCTAGGAAATAACAACCTTCTCTTCTATAACCCAAGAGCCATTTTTATTTTTTATTTATTTTTATTATTTTTTTTCTTTCCTTCTTTTTTTTTTTTTTTATAGACGGGGTTTCACCATGTTGGTCAGGCTGGTCTTGAACTCCCAACCTCAGGTGATCCGCCCGCCTTAGCCTCCAAAGTGCTTAGATTACAGGTGTGAGCCACCACACCAGCCTAATTTTTTTCTTTTTCTTTTATTTTTTAAATAAAGATGGGGTTTCACCTTCTTGGCCAGGCTGGTCTTGAACTCCTGACCTCAGGTGATCTGCCTGCCTTGGCCTCCCAAAGTGCTGGGATTACAGGTGTGAACCACCACACCTGGCTGAGCCATTTTTATATCTAACGAAATTAGCACTGCTTCCTTATTATCATAAATACCCAGTCCATAATTACATGTCCCCAACTGTCTTTACAATTGAGCTGTCCAAATTAGGAACCAAGCAAGGTCCACTTGTTCCATGTAGTAGTTGTCTTCTTAAGTCCCTTCTCATTTTTTACCCCCAGCCATTCACTAGTTGAAGAAATGGGGTCAGATTTCCTTTAGAATGTCCACATTCTGGAGGTGTTCACCTACTTCCTTATGATGTCATTTTACTTGTTCCTCCATTCCCTGTATTTCCTGTTAAATGGAAGTCAGCATTAGAGGTTTGATTAGGTTTATGTTCAGTTTTGTTGTTTGTTTGGCAAGATTCTTCATAGGTGGTGGTGAGTGCTTCAGATTGCATCACATCATGAGGTACGCAGTGCCTGGCTGTGTCGCTTTTAGGGAAGCTAAGATTCGTCCATGGGGTTAGGTTGTGGCAGCTCAATTTCCCATTGTAAAGTTCTTCATCACCCATCATCTTTGGTTTCATCCGTTAGATGAGTCTTGGTTTGATCAGTTACTTCATTAGGAGTTACAAAATGGTGATTTTTCTAATTCCATATTCCTTCCACATTAGCTGGAACTATTCTGTAAATAAGAAGTTGTCTTCACCAATTAGAGCTATTTGGCTATCATGAAATATAGTTTATACATACAAGCAGCATAAGAGTTTAATTCTATTTTTTTTTTTTTTTTTTTTGAGACAGAGTCTCACTGTTGCCCAGATGGAGTGCAGTGGCGGGATCTCAGCTCACTGTAGCCTCTGCCTCCCAAGTCCAAGCGATTCACCTGCCTCAGCTTCCCAAGTAGCTGGAATTATAGGTGCATACCACAACGCCCAGCTAATTTTTGTATTTTTAGTAGAGATGGGGTTTCACCATGTTGGCCAGGCTGCTCTCAAACTCCTGACCTCAAGTGATCTACCCGCCTTAGCCTCCCAAAGTTCTGAGATTAAGTCATGAGCCACTGAACCCAGCCGTTTCTTTTTATTTTTCAAGATGGAGTTTCGCTGTTGTTGCCCAGGCTGGAGTGCAATGGCATGATCTCGGCTCACTGCAACCTCTGCCTCCCTGGTTCAAGTGATTCTCCTGCCTCAGCCTCCTGAGTAGCTGGGATTACAGGCATGTGCCACCACGCCTGGCTAATTTTGTATTTTTAGTAGAGACGGGGTTTCTCCACGTTGGTCAGGCTGGTCTTGAACTCCCGACCTCAGGTGATCTGCCTGCCCAGAGTGCTGGGATTACAAGTGTGAGCCACTGCGCCCTGCCTTCTTTTTATTTTTTAATTGCCAACTTCCAGAATAAGAATTTGGGAGAAGCATCATTAAAAAAGAAAATAGAAGGAAAGAAAGAAAAGAGGCTTGGGTTTAAAGCTGAGCAGAAATGAATGGCCTGGATAGTGAGTAGGGAAAGGAGGGGCTGTTCTGGTAGACATGTCTACCCCTGGCTCACTCCAGGGCAAGGACTGTGTGTCCATGACAGACACTGGTGGAGAGCTCAGTGTTCTGGCCCTTGGCCAGCAATGACAAAGACATGAGACAGGCATGGTGTGTCATGTTGTGCAGGACCCAGGGAGATAGGGAGATGGGTGGCAGGGCAGCACAAGAGCAAACCAGATATGGGGAGGCAGAAAGAGGGACAGGACGTGAAAAAGCAGCCAGACATAGAAGACAGAAAGAGAGACAAAGAAAGAGAAATAGAAATGGAAGAGATCAAGAATAAAATGTGGCCAGGTGCAGTAGCTCACACCTGTGATCCTAGCACTTTGGGAGGCTGAAGTGGGAGGATCACTTGAGGCCAGGGGTTTGAGACCAGCCTGGGCAACATAGTGAGATCCTGTCTCTACAATAATTTTTTTTTTCTTTTTTTTTGAGACGGAGTTTTTCTCTTGTTGTCCAGGTTGGAGTGCAATGGCGCTATCTTGGCTCACTGCAACCTCTGCCTCCCAGGCTGAAGCAATTCTCCTGCCTTAGCCTCCCGAGCAGCTGGGATTACAGGCATGAGCCACCATGCCCGGCTAATTTTGTATTTTTAGTAGAGATGGGATTTCTCCATGCTGGTCAGGCTGGTCTCCAACTCCAACCTCAGGTGATCTGCCGGCCTCGGCCTCCCAAAGTGCTGGGATTACAGATGTGAGTCACAGTGCCCGGCCCCAATACATTTTTTAAAAAAATTATCCAGGAGTGATGGTGCATGCCTGTAATCCCAGCTATTCGGGAGGCTGAGATGTATCACTTTAGCCCAGGACTTACAAGCTGCAGTGAGCTCTGATTGCACCCCTGGATTCCAGCCTGGGCGACAGAGCAAGCCTTGTCTCAAAAAAACAAACAATGGCAACAAAAAAACTAAACAAAAAACGAAAAGAATGAAACGCACCCAGAAGCAGAATAGGACAGAAAAGCAGAGAGATATGAGGGCAAAGGAAAGACCAAGGGAGAAAATACACATGAAGACAAGGATTGGGACAGAGAAGGGAAAGAAAAAGACATAAGTTAATTTTTTAAACCTTTCCCATGGTGCTGAAGACATATGTTAAATTGATTTCAAATTAGAGAAATAGAGGGAGGGATAGAGAGAGGGGAAAACAGATGTGGCATACAATTAGGTGAAGGCAAAATGTCCCAGTGACAGGAGGAAACAGAAATGGAGAGAGTGAAGTAGAAACACAGAAGGAAAGATAAAAAGACAAGAACGGAAGGAGTCCTATAGAAGGCAGCTAAGAAAAAGACGCTTGAAACAGATTAGTGCAGGAGCCAGAAAACTGGAGTGGTGTGGAGCAGTGCTGAGGGGCTCTCAGCCTAGGAGTTCGTCCCAGGCAGATACGGGAGTCTCCCACTTCCAGCTGTCTCTTGGTGGCTGGTCCCATCTCCCAGCCCCAACCCCCAGGGACAGACTTACAACTAGCTGTGTGTGGATGTGGTCCTTAGGAGCCTGGGTCAAGGATTCCCAGCCTCCCTCATCCCCATGCCAGATGAGCCTGGATGTCACAGATGGGAACACTGCTACAAGATTGAGGTCATGAAGCTGAGTGAGCTCTCGGAGATTTGAAAGACCAGACATCCAGGGACAGGGTTCCTGGCTAGAAACAAAGGACCGGTCGGGTGCAGCGGCTCACGTCTGTAATCCCAGCACTTTGGGAGGCTGACGCAGGCAGATCACCTGAGGTCGGGAGTTGGAAACCAGCCTGGTCAACATGGTGAAACCCTGTCTCTATAAAAATAATAAATAAATAAATAAATAAATAAATAGCAACAAAGTACCACAAAGGATGCCAAGGATTTCCAAGTGGAAGGAGGAACCAGATGTCTTCCACTCAGCCTCCTCTTCTGGTCCAAAAGCCACTGACCCTCTCTGCCTGACTCAAGGTGAGAGGTCAGGGGTTCAGAGACTCTCGGGTCAACCTTAGGTGTAGGTCCGAGGGAGAAGAAGCAGCCTCTGGACCAGGATTCTCCAGCTCCTCTAGAGAAAGAGTCCATTTATTCATGTGAACTGCAGAGGAGACTCCAATGGAGGCTCAGTGGAAGAAGAAACGACAAACTTGCTCACCTTCTAGGGTCGTGGGGGAGGCTCTGAGAAGAACACTTCCATTCCAGAGGTTGCAGAGGAAGAGGTTCTGGAACCAGCAGCAGCACACCCAGACACTAACTTCAAAGCAGATTCCTCCTGCTGCCTCCCCAGGACTGGGGGAAGGAAGGTTCTGAGCAGCCGGCTGCCTGCTTGAGGGAGGGTCCAGCTGAACCCCCTCCCACTCCACGCAGCTCCTGCCTCCTTGCCAGAGCAGCAGTACAGAAGTACTCTAGGAGACTGTCAGTCTTCTGGTGGGCAACAGTCCACCTAAACTATCAGACAGCGCCCCCGAGAAGTGCGTGATTGTCCCCTGAAGCAGCAGCTACAGCAGCCAATGGAGCCTGGAGGCCCCCAGGTAGCCCCTTGGCCACAGCTACAGCTGCCACCGCAGCCTAAACGGGAGCTCAAGCAGGCAGCTCGGTTCCTGGAGCAAGGGTAAACAGGGCAGGGGGAGGAGTGGCAGCAGGTCACGGGTGGACCAGAGCATGAGACACAGGAGTTATGGGGACAAGACAAGGCAGGACAGGCAGGGCAGCGGGGGCAAGAGCAGGTACAGGATGGGCCGGCGAGGCTGGGACAAGCAGGGCAGGGAGCTACATTAGAGGGACAGGCAGTGCAGGAGCAGGGGGGTGGGGGACAGCCAGGGCAGGGGAAGGCACAGGCAGAGGGCGGACAGGACAGACAAGGAGGAGCAGCAGCTGGACCATGCCTGGAGCGGGCAGGAGGCTCCTGGTGGGCAGCCTTCTTATTCCGAGGCCCCAAGCGTAGGCCCAGCGAGAAGTCCATCCAGCTGCAGTTGTGGCCAGGCTGGGGGCTGGGTGAAGGGGAGGACAGGGATGGAGTAGGAGGGGCGGACAGTGGGGAGCAGGATTAAACCTAAGACATGCTGAGCCTTGCTGATCCTTCAGGGAGCTCAGCCCTCCACATCCAGCCCTCTTCCAGCCCTCCCTTTTCAGGCCGCCAAAGCTCTCCTGCTACCCCCCTCCCCTGAAAATCCTCCAACAGCACCAGATCAGAACGCGTTCTTCAAATATGACGTGTACTCCCAGACCTCTAGTCCTTTGTTCACACTGGTCCTTCTGCTCTGAGTGCCCCTGCTCCCTTCTCCACCTGGCGAGGCCCTGTCATCTCTGAAGTCTTCTCCTTTACTCAATCAAAAAGCATTTCTTTCTTTCTTTCTTTTTTTTTTTGGAGACAGAGTCGCGCTCTGTCACCCAGGCTGGAGTGCAGTGTCGAAATCTCAGTTCGCTGAAATCTCTGCCTCCCTTCTGGGTTCAAGCGATTCTCCTGCCTCAGCCTCCTGAGTAGCTGGGACTACAGGCACACACCAGCATACCTGGTTAATTTTTTGTATTTTAGTAGAGACAGAGTTTCACTGTGTTGCTCAGGCTGGTCTTGAACTCCTGAGGTCAGGCAATCTGCCCGCCTCCACCTCCCAAAGTACTAGGATTACAGGTGTGAGCCACCTTGCCTGGCCTCAAAAAGCATTTCTTGAGCTCTGGACCCATGTTGTCTGTTGGAGTCTCTCCAACACTGACCTCCAGGGCTACTGCTTCAGGACTCCCAAACAGCTTCCATAGGGGACTCGGGGAAGCAGCAGTGGGCGACAGCAGGAGCCACAGGAGAGCTCTGAGAGACAGAGTCTGGGATGTACTTGGGAGCTGGCAGAGGAGGCAGGATGCCTGGGTTCTAGGAATTTCCAGAGAGAGCAAGTCCCCCGTGTGAGTGTGGGGGTGCCCAGCTGTCTCTGGGAGACTGACAACCAGCTTGGCGAACTATTATTTGAGGCCTAGTATGCATCAGACACTGATGTTGGTAGTGAACAAGATAGCTAAGTTTCCTCTTTTATGGAGTTCCCATAAAAGCAAGGGGTGAGGTGAGGTGGGGACAAAAAACAGGTAAACAAACACATAACTAAGCTTATTTCAGAGCATGAGAAAGGCTATTCTTATTATTCCAGGGTGATGTGATAAAAAGTGACTCAGAGAGGTGACTCCATCAGAAGTGGCAGTTAGACCAGCCCATAGTCAGGTGTGACTATCCTTAAGGGCTTTGGGGGAGATGCAGTCTGTCAAGCCCTGGCAGAGGAGGCAGAGCTGACTGGGGATGAATGGAACCCAAGAAGCTGGACTGTGGAGAAAAATAAAGCTGAGAGAATCAGGAAGGCTGGAGGTGGCAATCTAAAATTCAGTGGTCAGGGAAGGTGTCACTGAGGCAAAGACCTGAAGAAGTGAGAGAGCAAGCCATGGAAATATCTAGTGAGAGAGGCCGGGCACGGTGGCTCACGCCTGTAATCCTAGCACTTTGGGAGGCTGAGGGAGGTGGATCATGAGATCAGGAGTTCAAGACCAGCCTGGCCAAGATGCTGAAACCTTGTCTCTTCTAAAAATACAAAATCAGCCAGGTGTGGTGGTGGGTGCCTGTAATCCCAGCTACTCAGGAGGCTGAGGCAGGAGAATCACTTGAAACTTGGCAGCAGAGGTTGCAGTGAGCCAAGATTGCGCCATTGTACTCCAGCCTGGGTGATAGAGCAAGACTCCGTCTCAAAAAAAGAAAGAAATAAAATCTAGTGGGAGAACATTCCAGAGAGTGGGGACAGCAAGTGCCAGGAGCAAAGGGGAGAGCCATAGTGGCACAGGTCAGAGATTAAGGCAGGGGTCCTACCTTGCAGGGCCTTGGATCTTATTCCAAGTAAAAAGGGAAAACAAGCTGGGCGAGGTGGCTCACACCTGTCATCCCAGCACTTTGGGAGGCCAAGAGGGTAAGATTGCCTGAGCCCAGAAGCTCGAGACTAGCTTGGGCGATATAGTGAGATGCAGTTTTCTACAGAAAATTAAAAACATTATCCAACTTGGTAGCATGCGCCTGTAATCCCAGCTACTCGGCAGGCTGAGGCCAGAGGATTGCTTGAGCCCCAGAAGCAGAGACTGTAGTGAGCTGAGATCACACCACTGCACTCCAGCCTGGAGCACAGAGCAAGACCTTGTCTCGGATAATAATAATAATTAAAAATATAATAATTAATAATAATTAAAAATAGGCTGGGCATGGTGGCTCACGCCTGTAATCCCAGCACTTCAGGAGGCCAAGGCGGGCGGATCACGAGGTTGAGAGATTGAGACCATGGTGAAACCCCATCTCTACTAAAAAATACAAAAATTAGCTAGGTGTGGTGGTGCGCACCTGTAGTCCCAGCTACTTGGGAGGCTGAGGCAGGAGAATTGCTTGAACCTGGGAGGTGGAGGTTGCAGTAAGCTGAGATTGCGCCACTGCACTCCAGCCTGGTGCCTGGCAAAAGATCAAGACTCTATCTCAAAAAAAAAAATAAAAATAAAATAAAGAATAAAAAAATAAAAATAAAGGCTGGCATTGTGGCTTACACCTGTAATCCTAGTCCTCTGGGAGGCTAAGGTGAGTAGATAGGTTGAGCTCAGAAGTTTAAAACCAGTGTGGGCAACATGGCAAAAACTCCATCTCTACAAAAAAGACAAAAAATTATGGCTGGGCATGGTGGCTCATGCCTGTAATCCCAGCACTTTGGGAGGCCAAGGTGGGTGGATCACCTGAAGTTGGGAGTTTGAGACCAGCCTGACCAACACGGAGAAACCCTGTCTCTACTAAAAATACGGAATTAGCCGGATGTGTTGGCGTATGCCTGTAATCCTGGCTACTCAGGAGGCTGAGGCAGGAGAATCACTTGAACCCAGGAGGCAGAGATTGCAGTGAGCCAAGATAGCGCATTGCACTCCAGCCTAGGCAACGAGAGTGAAACTCCATCTCAAAAAAAAAAAAAAAAAAAAATTGTGATGGTGCACTCTTGTAGTCTCAGCTACTTTGTGGGCTGAAGGATCGCTTGAGTAGGGAAGGTCAAGGCTGCAGTAAACTGTGTTCGCACCTCTGTACACCAGCCTGGGTGACAAAGTGAGACTCTGTCTCAAAAATAAATAAATAATAAAAAATAAAAATAAATAAGATAAATAAAAAGAGAAAACCCCTGAGGGTTTTAGATAAGAAAGTGTATGGGTCTTCTTGGCCCTGTGCCTGTTCCTGGTTAGAATGTTCTGCTTCTTGGCTGGGCGAGGCGGCTCACGCCTGTAATCCCAGCACTTTGGGAGGCCGAGGGGGTTACGGTTAGATCACCTGAGGTCAGGAGTTCGAGACCAGCCTGGCCAATATTGTGAAACCTGTCTCTAGTAAAAATACAAAAATCAATCTGGCGTGGTGGTGGGCACCTGTAATCCCAGCTACTTAGGAGGCTGAGGCAGGAGAATCATTTGAACCTGGGAGGTGGAGGTTGCAGTGAGCTGAGATCGCTCCTCTGCGCTCCAGCCTGGGCGACGAGAGCAAGACTCCGTCTCACAAAAAAGAAAAAACAAACAAAAAGAACATTCTGCTTCTTGTATGATTGTACAGCCACTTTGGAAATCAATTTGGTGCTGAGAAAATTGAACCTGTATATAGAGTTTGACTTAGTTCTATATCCTGGAAAAACTTGTGCATCTGTCCGTTGGGAAACATGTACAAGAATATTCATGGCTACATTGTTTATAACAGCCCAAACTGAAAACAACTGAAACATTCACCAACAGTAGAATGAAAAAAAAAATTCTGGTATATTCATGCGATGAATACTATGCAATAATAGGAAGACAGTTATGTGTAATAACTTGGATATATCTCACAAGTTGAACAAAGTAAGTAGGAAGCAAAAAGTAACAGAGTATCATTCCATTTATAGAAACTTCAAAAACAGGCAAAGTTGAGCAGTATTATTTATGAATGCACGCACAGGTGCTAAAACTATAAAAAAAAACAAGTTTCTGTGTTTATGATCTTTACAAATGTCAGGATGGTGGTTTCTTCTTAGAGGATTGAGGAAATTTTGAAAGGGATGCATGGGGAACTTCTGAAGTACAGAAAATACTCCATTTTTTTTTTTTAACCTGGATGACAATGAAATAGGTATTGACTTGATTCCATTTGTCCTGTATACTGTTTATAATTTATTTATATACTCTGTGCAGAAGGAGGAAATAAAAGTACTGCTTCTTTCTCAGCTCCCTGCCACCTTGTTCAGGTCATTAAGCTGACATTAGACACTTCCTAGTCCATATGCTCATATTTCCCACCAGACCTTGTGGACAGTGATCTCTTTATTTCTGGTACCTATCAGAACCTGCATATAACAGATGCTCGGCCAGGCACAGTGGCTCACGCCTGTAATCCCAGCACTCTGGAAAGCTGAGGCAGGTGGATTACGAGGTCAGGAGTTCAAGACCAGCCTAGCCAAGATGATGAAACCCTGTCTCTACTAAAAATACAAAAAAAAAAAAAAAAAAAAAAAATTAGCCAGGCCTGGTGATGGGCGCCTGTAATCCCAGCTACTCGGGAGGCTGAGGCAGAGAATTGCTTGAACCTGGGAATTGGAGGTTGCAGTGAGCCCACATCGCACCACTGCACTCCAACCTGAATGACAGAGCAAGACTCCGTCTCAAAAAAATAATAAATAAATAAATAAATAACAGATACTCAATAAATGTTTGCTGAATTGGATTGAATTTCTCAACTCTCTCATACCATAGAGAGGTGGGCAGCTGCAGAAGTGGAGGAATGCTGCTATAGCAAAGAGAGCTCTGGACTGCCAATATCTGGGTTCCCATCTTAACTCTACCACTTCCTAGCTGTGTGATATTGAGCAAGTCACTTAACCTCTCCAGTTCTTGCTCCCTCTTCTGTTAAGTGGGGATGATAATTGCTGGCTCTCTGGACTTCCCTGCCTTGTGGATTAAATGAGATAATGTACATGTCTAGCACAATACTTGGCACATAGTAGGTACTCAACGAAAGGTGGCTTCTCAACACCCCCCTCCCCCCAGCTCCACACCTTTTCTTCAAAGGAGTCCACCAAAACGGGCAGTCAGACACCAAAGTGTGGGCTGATGCACAGATGTAGTTTGGTGAAAGGCTGGCAGACAGGGAGATGTAACTGAAGCTGAACAGAACACAGGCAGTTGGTAGGAGTTGGCAGGGGAAGTAGGATGCCTGGGTTCTGGGAGTTTCCATCCAGGGGAAGTCCCAGGTGTGGGTGTAGGAGTGCCATGCTGGCCCCACCCAGCACCCTGGCCCCAGGGGATGTGGGCACAGAGAGGAAAGTGGGTCAGAGCAAGGCTGGGACCTAACCCCATTGGTCCCATGACCTCTTTGTTTGCTCTAGAGGAGGCACAGCCCTCTTTCAAAGGGCTCCCAATTTCTTTTCAGATAGGAAGAACCTTGGTGTTTGGGCAGGAGGAATTGGAAGCTCTCCAGTGGACAGAGGAGAGAGAACCCCCTATCCCCTGGATGGAGATTCTGTGCAAAGCAGACAGCTACATCTATCCACATGTTGGCTGGCAGGCACCTGTAGCACTCGCCTCACACACACTCCAGGTAACTGTGGAGGCAGACGTGCTAGCTCCAGGGAGTGGGACAGGTCAGGACTGGATCAGGGGAGTCGGGACATGGTAGAGCAGGCTCAGAGGAGAAGGCTTTCTGTCTGGTGAGGCTTCAGCTGGGCAAATACAGGAATCCCTCATCCCAGAGGATTCGCCAGCATGGGGCCTGGGTTTCTGTAGTAGAATCTCAAGTCTCAGCCTGTGAGTCCTCTTCCCTCTCTGTCTCTGTTTCCCTTTCTGGAGGAAATGAACGCATTCAGGTGTCTCAGAGTCCTGCTATGACCACGAGGAAGTGCTTACCATCCTTCCCTTAGGGCATACTGAAATCCAAGCAGGTCACAGGAATGGAAGGCCCCTCTTCTTTTTGGGGGAACAGAGTGGCTGAGAGCCAGGACCTCAATTCCAGGGCCTTTGCACATACTTTTCAGCGGCACATATATTCTGCTGCCCTTCCTTCTCTCTAATCTCCCCTCATTTTTTCTCCAAAGGCTTTGCTGACCTCCTTGGCAGGGGAGAATACTCCTCTGCTCCATTCTCATGGTCCCTCACGCCTTTCTACACTGATTATTCTAGTTGCAGTTTTGTGGATTATTTGGTTAACATCTGACTCCATTAGACTGTAAACCTGCCAGGGACCACACCTGGGTATTCCCAGGACCTACCACGGTACTTAGCACATAGTGGATGCCTAATAAAGATTTGTTGAATTAATGAATGGCGCCTGTTCAGGGAAGAAATTCCCAGAGCTGTTTAGGCTAATCCTAAAATCCTGAGCTACAAAATTAAGTCCTTACTCTATGTGGGGATCTGGTCAGCACTGGGGCTGGTAAGGACCTTCCACACACAAACTCACTCACCAGGAGAGTCAACGAGCTGGCAAGCATCAGAACAGGCCTGGTACAAGGCATGGAGTGGAGCAAGCACAGAGGCAAGCCTGGCACCAGCGTTGACACAGAGCCTGCCTAGGGGAGGAGGTGGGAGAGGAGAGGAGGAAGCGAAAGGAGAGGACACGTGTATAAAACATGTTTTCATCACGCTCTCCCTGGGTGCCCTGGTCTCCAAGCCCTGACAGCACTTCCACGCCTTAATGATGTCCTTGGGGGCTGCAACCCGCCACCCCCATAGACATCTGCCAGACACCTCTGAGCGTGGCATAGGACATCCCCACACCACTAGATTTGGGCATAGGGAAATGACCTGTTCAGTGTCCTGATGCTGGAGGGTTGGGAGGGGGTGAGGGTAAAAATTAGGGTGGGGCAATTTTCACCCTCACTATTGTCCCCCACCCCCCAGCATCAGGACACTGAATAGGTCATTACCCCATGACTTTCAGGGCAGGTGGGACAGATATCTGCATCCTTTTCCCCTCCTCAGAATCTCCCCTTTTAGTCTTTGCTCTGGGATGAGGGGAGCAAAAAATACCTGGTCCTAGGGCCCCCAAGATGTCATTTCTCCAAGTTGCCAGAGTGACAGAGTGGAGCAGCCACACACAGAGCAAAGCCTAGAAATAGGGATGACCCAAGGGAAAGAGGAATGAGGGGAGCCCCCTCCACCAGTTTCCAGAGTGGGAAGCCCTCTTCCCAAGCCTCCTCCTGGAATCTCTGGACAGAAAGCTGGCTCTGTTGCAAGCTGGGGAGTGGAGGGTGGGGAGAAGAATCTGAAGCCCTCACAACGCCCCTCTTCCCTGTCCCCCAATCTGCTGCTGCTGTTTGGTTTGACTTCCAAACTGCTGCAGTGAACAGACCCCAGTCACTGGGTCCCGGAGACGGGCGGTAGAGGGGGCGGGGTAGAGGCAGTGGGAATCCCAAGGGGAGGGGCCGGTATAGGGCGGGTCTTCCTGGGCATCGCTGCTTGGCTGCTGTCCTCGGCTGGGGACGAGGAGGCCGCCCGAAGGGAGGAGCTACAATTACCAAGACAGATGGATAGACAAACGCCCACCAGAGACAAAGACTCGGGCAGACAGACCGACAAACCAAGACAAAGGGAGGGCAGAGACAGCTGGAATTCTGACTCCCTCTGTCTTCAGAGGCTACCCCAAGTGTTCTGTCCTCCGATTTAGCCTCCCTGGCCCCATTTGCAACCTAGATGCACAGTCTCAGAGCTCCAGCTGTT
This sequence comes from Cheracebus regulus, assembly GCA_963574635.1. Classification (NCBI taxonomy): domain Eukaryota; kingdom Metazoa; phylum Chordata; class Mammalia; order Primates; family Pitheciidae; genus Cheracebus; species Cheracebus regulus. The sequence continues at coordinate 30,497 of CAUYQU010052470.1, forward strand.
GATCTTTGGGACCAACCCTAAGCTCCTCTACAGAAGGAGAAGGGAAGAGTTCAGAGAGATGATACCCAGCAGGGAGAATGTCACAGGTGGTGCCTGGTTCTGGGTCAGAATGCCCGGCCAGGGAGGGAGTGGTGCCCTCGCCTGGTTCATGAGGACAGGAGGCTCATTCACTGTAAACCAAGTACAGATGTGCTGGAAGGGGGAGGGGGAAATTAGGGCCACATTCCCAAACCACAACTGGGCCCGCCCTCCTCCCACCAGCCACCACTAGGGCAGGGAAGGAGGGGTTAACTTTGCAGCCACACAGGCAGGGCGCCATCCCACCCCAGCCTGGATGCCTGGGTCCAACTCCCTGACACCCACTCCTCCCACACTGCTGAGAGCTGCTCCCAGGGTAACCAAGCAAAGTCAACAGCAGCTAGGCCACCTGGGGACGGGACCCTGGAGTACCTATTCCCAGCTCTTCCTATCCCTGGAGTGAAAGGGAGGGCTTGTACGCACCCCCCTTGCCGTCTCCCGTTCTCCTGAGATAGCCACAGCATCCATCTTCTTTACTCCCTCTTCTTCACCTGACTTTGGCTGTCAAAAGCAGCCTTTCCCAGGAGGGAGGACACCTGGCCCGCAGGAGGCAGTGAGGACAGAGCAGAGTAATTCCAGTATGGAAAATGTGACTTGACCCATGAGTCTGTGTCCCAGGTCCTGGCCACCCTGGGAGCATTGCCGGGGAAGGTGCTTTAGGTATGTCTGTCCAGCCCACCAGCCTAGCTTAGCCTCTTTAATGCTCCCCTTCTCCTCTTTCTCCCTCCCAATTCCAGTCCCCATGGGAGTGTTTGGGATCCATGCACAGAGCTTTGGACTGCAGACCCCTTCTTTTCTCTCCCTCTGTCCTCAGTAGAATGGAGAGTGAAACCACAGGGTTTTCACTCTAGGGTTGAGAGTCTGTCTATGTTGAAGCAGAGAATGCCCCGATCAGACACAGACACTGACTCTTGGCACTGGATGCACAGGCGCGCGCGCTCACACATGCACACACACACACACACACACACACCCAGAGTCAACAACATTCATGGCACATCTACCAGGCAGGCAGGCAGGCAGGCAGGCAGGCAGGCCGGTGCTGGCTAGGGCAGACACACACCCTCAGCCTGGGCTTTCTCTCTCACACCCAGCCCAAGGCTCCTCCCACTCCAAGCCACAGTTCCTCCTGCCCTCCTCTCCAGCCTCTCTCCCTCCAAATCCAGGCCTAAAGGTGGAAACAACATTGGCAGCCAGGGGCCCAGGCGCCCTAACTCCTGGAGCTTACTCCAGACAAGATGACAGGGAAGATGACTGTGAGCCCTGGCCTCAGCGCCCCCAACGACAGCCAGCAGTCAACCAGTTTGCTCCTGGGACCAAAGAACTGAGGTGGGCTAAGGGAAGGGAGAGGCTACTTCGACCTGTAGGTGAAGACTGAGCAAAGAGTAAGGGCAGTAGCATCTATCGTAGATCGGGCATACTCCTGCCGGCCACTCCAGCGCTGGGAGGGAGTGGGTACTGCGCCATTGCCTACCCTGGGGAGGCACCAGAGACTGGCCTCGGAAGAGTCACAGCCTGGCCACAGACAACTCAACTAGTCCCCCCAAAAGGCAGAAAGGAGGAACGTGCCAGAGATAAAGGGTTGGCATCACGGGGCCAGGACCCTGACGTCCTCTGCCAGCCTTGCCCGGCCTCCCAGGGGATGGAGTCTAGGAAGCCCAGCAAATGGGAGGGGCAGAGACCCAGGCGTCCCGGGCCGCCCCGCCCAGACCCCCTCCCGCCCACCCATCCCTCCGCCCCCCAGCCCTAGGGCACAGAGGAGGGAACCGGGCAGGGGCAGGCAGGGGAGGGAGGAGCGAGGGCGGGAGGGGGAGGAGGGAGCTGGGCAGGGAGGGAGGTGGGGGGGTGGTAGGGAGGGAGAAAAAGAAAGAAAATATTTTCCGTGTCCCCGCCTGCAGAGTCAGTGTGCGGTTTGGGAGAAAATGTGTCGGATATTTTGGGGCGGTCACGTGGGCGGGCGGGCTCCGAGAGGCCCCAGGACAGTCCCAGCCTAGAGCCGTGCCCCCCAGGATCCCCCCAGTACTGCGAGCCCCGGACCTTACGACGCTCCATCCAAGAGACCGCCCGACGCCGGGACCTCGGGGCTCCGCCGCCTCCCTTTCCCCTCCCCCTCCAGGTGAGTCAGGCGGGGAAGCAGGCTCGCCCGCCCCGTCGCCCGGGTCCTCCGCGGAGGCGGCTGGGGGAGGGGGCGCGGAGAAGCCGCACGGGCGAATGCCCTCCCGAGGCTCGCCAGGCTGGCCGCCGGGCTTGAGAGGGGCTTCTTGCCCGGCCTGGGCCAGCCCTGCTGTGGGAAGCGAATGGGGAGGATTTGAACAGGCTGAGGATGGGCTGGGTCATCTGCCCTTCTTCATTTTGGTGCATAGCAGGGGACAGCATTTGGGGAAGTCTTCAGCCAGGGGGCATTCCTCCTTATATTTTTGTGCTGGGAATGTGAGAGAAGACAGGGTTTCCTCTCGCGGGGAAAGACTACCACCCTCTTACCCCCGGGCTCGGAGGGGTAGATTTTATGTTCCACGCTGGTCCAAGTTCTTCCCTCCCCAATGGAATGGCACAGCTTGGGCATCAGAAGGCAAGGAAAAGGTCCAGAGGCAAGTGAGCCTGGCCCGCCGGGTCCCGGAGCTCGGAGTGCATAGGATAGCGATCTGTGAACTTTCCTTGAAGCTCTGGATTCCCTCAGACACATTCCCAGCCCAGGTGGGAGCCTTGGCTCCCTCCAGCCAAGGTGGGGGGCACTTCTGGAGTATTCTTGAGGGAAGCCCAAATGGAACAAAGGAAGAGAAGGAAGATGGGGCATAGGGACCCAGGAATGCTAGTCCCAGAGTTCCACTGACGCTGCCTCTCTGTCTTTAGCAGCTACGGCCCAGTTCCCTCAACCGGACCCAGTATGTAGGAGCGAGTCTCTGCAGGCGGCCAGCGGGTAAGAAGATGCTTGGTTGTTAGTGCTGGTGGGGGACAGGGGAGCCTGTGTAGGGGGTCTTCAGGGCAAGAAGCTGAGATGACTGTCCCGCTTTAGGGCTTTAGTCTGGGCAGCTGGAATCCCAGTCCTCCAGTCTGAGGCTTCTGCCCTTGGGGGTGACTCCTCAGAAGCTGAATTGGGGTTAAGGACCACAGCCAGCGTCTCATATCCTTGAGGCAAGTAGAGAGAAGACAGGGGAGAGGGGGATAGTGTGTGCAGGGTGCCTGGAGCTTGGGTATCCCACACACACACACACACACACACACACACACACACACACACACACACACACACTGTGGCCTACAGCCTGGTAGACAGCATGGGGCACACCCCCCCACACTCCGGCACACCCCCACCCCTGGCTCAGAAAGCCACCTAACTGGCACCTCCAGTTCCCCCCTCTGCCCCACCCTGCCCATGCCCTCTGATGCCCACACACATTCCACTGGCATTGCCTGCCTGCCTCCTGAGCACTGCCCCTCCCTGGGGCTAGTAGGGTGGAGGGAGGGCACCTGGGGATGAGAGGTGGAGACTCAAGGGTCTGGACTCCCCCAGGGATGGCACAAGGCCAAAGAAGACTGGCCCACTGCTGCCTCCTGGGGAGCAGGCTGGGGGCCCAGGCTAGAGCAGAGGATGCCTGGGTTCTCTGCCCAGGCTGGAGATGGGGTCATGGAAAAAGGTGGTCGTGTTTATACAGAGGGGAGGGGGGCAGCGGGTGGAGAGCAGCCGACAAGAGCAGCTTTGTTCCAGGCTCTGGAGCGGGTAGGGCGGCAGGGAAACGCGCCCCCCTCCATCCGGCAGCCCCCTTCATCCATGCCCTCCCCTCAACTCCACCTCAGCTCTAAGAGAAGCAGCTTTGTGAGAGCCCCTCTCCCCTAGTCCGTCATCCCCCCGCCTCACCATCTGAGATGGCATCTTACTGGAGGAAGAATGTTCTCTACTTTCCAACAGTCCCCCAAAGAATCAAGGCATCTGGGGCCTCAGTTTAGGATTTCCTTTTAACTCTGCACTGCCTTCAGTTCCTTAGTCCATTCCTCTACCCTGGATTTAAGACCCTCCCCTTCTCTTCCCAGCCAAGGCAGAGAACCAAGGCTCAGAAATGGGAGGAATCTCTGCCCCCTTCCTCTCTTCACTCAACTCCCAAGTTCCCTCTCCGAGGTAAAATAAGAGGAAGTCCAGGGGGAGCTGTCCCTGGCCTTCCGCTTATTTCGTCCTTGGCTCATCCAGCCTCATTCCTTGGTGAGGACCAGGAGCTGAGCATCCCTCTGCAGGGATCCCCCCACTGCCCTACCCGCAGGTCTGTGTTTTCCATTTGTAGGTGAGATGCAAAGACAAGGAGGGCTAAGGCAGAGAGCCCTGTTCCCAGTCTAAGCCGAGTCTGGGGAACATGGGGATGGGGGAGTCCTCTAGTAGCTTCTCACCCTTGTCATTGGAGGGGTTAATCCACCTGGAATGTGGCCCGGCCAGTTGAGCTGTGGCCCAGGGGCCTCAGGGGCCCCGGACTCCTGGTTCCATCTGGGCTTAACTAGGGATGAAGACTTTGGAAGGAATAGGAGAAGGAAAAGGAGAGGGACCCTGGGGGCTCGGAGCTCAGGCTTTTAGGGTCTGCGAAGACACTGGGCTAAAGAGTCTGAGGGTCTGGGTGTATGGGTGGTGCCATGGTAAGGGGCAGGGGCTGCTTCATTCATAAGGGCTCAGTGAAGTGTGATGGCTTTGGGATCTGGGTTCTTGTAACCTTCATGACAGTTTACCTACAAGGGCTTGAAGGCCAAGGTAGAGGAGAGAAAGAAAAACAAACAAAAACAAAAATAAAAACCAGAGGTACAAAGACTGAGAGCTATAGATCCTAGAAGCAAATACTGACTGAAAGAAAGGCAGATATGGCTCGGTGGCTCATGCCTGTAATCTCAGCACTTTGGGAGGCCAAGGCAGGCAGATCACAAGATCAGGAGATCAAGACCATCCTGGCCAGCATGGTGAAACCCCGTCTCTCCTAAAAATACAAAAATTCGCTGGGTGTGGTGGTGCGAGCCTGTAGTCCTAGCTACTTAGGAGGCTGAGGCAGGAGAATCGCTTGAACCCGGGAGGCAGAGGTTGCAGTGAGCTGAGATTGTGCCACTGCACTCCAGCCTGGAGACAGAGCAGACTCCGTCTCAAAAAAAAAAAAAAAAAGAAAAGAAAAAGAAAAAAGAAAGGCAGATATACCCATCCCTTACCTCTGGGCCTGGCCACCCTGTGGTCTCTCTTCGTTTTAGTCTCTCGGCCCTTCTCTGCCCTTCATAGCAGTCTGTTATGGTTCTGGCTGGTGGAGATACCCAGGCTGAGGTGACTCTTCCTCCCTTGCCCACTAACTGCCTAAAGAGGTGAGTACTTCTAGGGCTCCTGGGAAAGCCAACCTTTTCCTTGTCAGAGGATCAGGATAGGAACCACCTACTTAGCACTAGGACTCCCATCTCCTCTCTCTACCTCCTCCTCCCCTTCTCCAGGGCTCAGGTTCAAACTCTTAGGGGGAAGCCTACTTCTGGGGGAGGAGAGGGTGCAGGGAGAACTTCCTAGAAACAGGGAGCCCAGGGATAAGAAAGAGAAGGAGGCAGCGAAGTCAAGTCAGCTCACCAAGAAGCAGCTGCTTGGCAGCATACACTCGATACAAGTGGGGACTCCATCAGCATGCTTAGATTTGAAGCAAGGAGGCTTAGAGGGTGAGGAAAAATTGGAGACCGGAAGAATTGGGAGGGAAAATGGGAAGAGGGAGTGTTGAGGAAAATAGAGAGAGAAGTGCTTAATAAAGCAGAGCTATGGAGGAAAATAAGGTACAAAGAGAAATAATATGAGACATTTACATAACACTTCCCATGTGCTCTACATTATCCCAAACACTTGACGTTGGTTATTCAGTCCTTGAAACAGCCATATGAGGTAGGCCCTATTATTAGTCCCAAGTGACACATGAGGAAACTGAGGCACAGTGAGATTAAGTAACATGCCTGAAGTCCCACAGCTAGCAAGTGGTGGGGTACAGTGCAGGGAGTCTGGCTCCAGAGTCCGTTCCTCTAACCTTTGCCCTGTACTCCTTCCTCTCCAGAGAGCTGTAGGGCCCCCAGCTTGTAACAGAGTTATGTTTGCTTTCTCCAGGATGGTAAAGAGTTTGCATCTTGGCTCCCCCACTTGCAGCCATGTGACCGTAAGCCAGTCCCTTCACCTCAGTTTCCTTATATGTGAAATGGGAATCATAACTTCCAGTCCACAGGACTGACATGAGGGTTAGGTCAAATGCCTAGCCCAGTTGTGGTGATTTATGATCACTTCCCAATCTAGGAGTTCTCTCCCCCAGAAGTCCTCAGACCTTCATCATTCACCTTGGGATCTCTGATCACCCTTTCCTGGAGCTCCTCTGGAGTCTTTCTCAGAGCCTGCGTAACCCCCTGACCTGCCCTCTCTACCACGCTGCAGGGGCCCTGAGCCGGGACAGGATAACCTGTAGCAGCACAGAGGGAGAATGCAACTGAGAGGGTCATGGGGCTTGGAACCTCAGGGTGGTCATTCTCTCATATCTCCTTTCCCTCTCTTTCTCCCTAGGACGCTTGGAGGCCCAGTGGGCAGGCCAGGCAGGGCGGGCACGGAGCCTCCCAGGCTGGGTCAGTGGGCATGGGCGGGGGCTGTGGTTGAAGACCTCCCCCGCCCACTGCAGACCACAAGGGACTCCCGCACCGCAGCTGCCATGGCGACCAATAAGGAGCGACTCTTTGCGGCTGGTGCCCTGGGGCCTGGATCTGGCTACCCAGGGGCAGGCTTCCCCTTCGCCTTCCCAGGGGCACTCAGGGGGTCTCCGCCTTTCGAGATGCTGAGCCCTAGCTTCCGGGGCCTGGGCCAGCCTGACCTCCCCAAGGAGATGGCCTCTCTGTGTGAGTCTCAGGGATCTTGGGAAATGAGGGCAAATGGAAATAGGAGGGTATCTGGAGGGTGGATGGTAAGAAAGTTGGCACTCTGTTAGGAAGGCAGGCAGGGGACAGGGGTTTGGCCTAATGGAGTAGTAGTGAGTAACAGAGGGTGGCAGTGGTGGTGAGGAAGGAGTTTGGATGTGGACTCAATGGAAGTATTTACAAATGAGCGTTCTCCTGCTCAAATAGGATAGGGAGGTAGCAGGCTTAAAAATTGGGGAGGGGGATATCTAAAACTGCCTCCTGGGTCAGTCAACTAGTAGAAGGGAACACCTTTGTGTGGGCAGGTGGGGTTGGGTCTGGTGCAGTGTGAGGCTGCTGCCTGCGTGCAGCTGGGAGTTGGGGGGAGCCAGACTGGGAAGCAGAGGAGTCTGGGAGGCCAGTCACCTGGCTCTGTGATCAAGAGGTGAAATTGGGCTGGGCACTGTGACTCATGCCTGTAATCCCAGCACTTTGGGAGGCCAAGGAGGGTGGGTCACTTGATGCCAGGAGTTCGAGACCAGCCTGGCCAACATCCCTGTCTCTACTAAAAATGCAAACATTAGCTGGGCATGGTGACACACACTTGTAGTTCCAGCTACTTGGGAGACTGAGGCTTGAGATTTGCTTGAACCCAGGAAGCAGAAGTTGCAGTGAGCCGAGATCTTGCCACTGCACTCCAGCCTGGGCGATAGAGTGAGAATCTGTCTCAAAAAAAAAAAAAAAGAAAAAGAAAGAAAAAGAAAAAAGCTGGGCTCGGTGGCTCACGCCTGTAATGCCAGCACTTTGGGAGTTAGAGGCAGAGGCGGAGGCAGGCAGATCACCTGAGGTTGGGAGTTCGAGACCAGCCTGACCAACATGGAGAAACCCCACCTCTACTAAAAATACAAAATCAGCCAGGTGTGGTGATGCATGCCTGTAATCCCAGCTACTCAGGAGGCTGAGGCAGGAGAATCACTTGACCTGGGAGGCGGAGGTTGTGGTGAGCTGAGATCTCGACATTGCACATACACACAAAAAGGCTGGGCGCAGTGGTTCATGCCTGTAATCCCAGCACTTTGAGAGGCTCAGGTGGGCGGATTGCTTGAGGTCAGGAGTTCGAGACTAACTGGCCAACATAGTGAATCCCCATTTCTATTGGGCACAGTGTCTCATGCCTGTAATTCCAGCACTTGAGAAGTCAAGTTGGGTGCATTACTTGAGGTCAGAAGTTTGAGACCAGCCTGGCCAACATGGTGAAACCCCATCTCTGCTAAAAATACAAAATTAGCCAGGTGTGCTGGTGCATGCCTGTAATCCTAGCTATTATAGGATGCTAAGATCCTGTACGATGAGGCAGGAGAATCACCTGGACCCGGGAGGTGGAGGGTGCAGTGAGTGAGATCACACCATTGTACTCCAGCCTGGGTGACAGAGTGAGACTCTATCTCAAAAACAAAAAAAAGAAACCTCATCTCTACTAAAAGTGCAAAAAGCCAGGCATGGTGGGGTGTGCTGGCTGGTGTCTGTATCCCGTCTACTCAGGAGGCTGAGGCAGTGAAATTGCTTGAACCCAGGAGGTGAAGGTTGCAGTCAGCCCAGATTGCAGCACTGCACTCCACCCTGGGTGGCAGAGCAAGACTCTATCTCAAAAAAAAAAAAAAAAAAAAAAAAAAAAGGGTGATGTGGCTTTTAATTTTTTGGTGGCGGAAAAAAGGGTCACC
>CAUYQU010052474.1:0-50548 GCA_963574635.1 Cheracebus regulus
AATGCTTTTACACTGTTGGTGGGAGTGTTAATTAGTTCAACCATTGTGGAAGACAGTGTGGCGACTCTTCAAGGGTCTAAAACTAGAAATACCATTTGACCCAGCAATCCCATTACTGGGTATATACCCAAAGGATTATAAATCATTCAACTATAAAGGCACACGCACACATATGTTTACTGTGGCATTATTCACAATAGCAAAGACTTTGAACCAACTCAATTGCCCATCAATGATAGGTTGATAAAGAAAATGTGGCACATATACACCAAAGAATACTATGCAGCCATAAAAAAAAGATGAGTTCATGCCATTTCCAGGGACATGAATGAAGCTGGAAATCATCATTCTCAGCAAACTGACACAAGAACAGAAAACCAAACACCGCCTGTTCTCACTCATAAGTGAGAGTTGAACAATGAGAACACATGGACACAGGGAGGGGAATGTCACACACCAGGGCCTGTCAGGGGGTGGGAGGCTAGGGGAGGAATAAGCAATGGGAGAAATACCTAATGTAGATGACGGCTTGATGGGTGCAGCAAATCACTGTGGCATGTGTATACCTAGGTAACAAGCCTGCAGGCTTTGCACATGTACCCCAGAATTTAAAGTATAAAAAAAACTTTTTTCTTTCCTCTAGCTTTTTAAAAAGGCTTTTATGTTATGTGAAAACAAAATACAACTCAACAAAAACAAATAAACAAAAATATATACATATATATACTACTGCTCATTTATATATATATATATATATATATATATACACACACATATATTTATATATATTCTGTAGGGTTTAAATCTGTAAAAGTCTGAATACTATACAGGCATTATTGTATTTTTTTGGCACCATAATTTTGATACATGAAGGGCAGATGTTCTCTCAATGCTATTGATGAAGAAACAAAAGTACAAACTGGGTGTTTTGTCCAAGTGACTAAAGAAATAAATTAGAAAGGCACATAACTTGTTTCTTCTGCAAACTTCATCTAGATAAGCTAATACTTGCAAATACTATTTATAAATTATTTTTAATGTATCTAACCTGTACCATGTACCATACATGATCCATCTTATTAAACTTAACAAAAATCAAATGAGGAAATTACTGCTCTAATACCAATTTTAGTGATGAATTGCTGAATACTGAGGAGTGAAATTTGTCCCCTGAGGTCAGTAGTTGCAGTAAGGGGCAAAGCCAACTCAAAACCGGCATCCCAATGTCAAGCCCTAAGGGAATGTGTCCTCTTTCTGGGTCCACAAGGGGGCGCAGTTTTAAGGGCCAGAATTTCCCAGCACCATGCCCCCTCCCATCTCTCTCCAGCCTGGAGATTTAATGGTTTATGTCTGAATTTTGCGGGCACAGGAAGAAACTAAGAGTCAATCACCCCATCAGAAGTGTAAAGGAACCCCTTTCACTGGCCAGAGGAACTTGGGAACGTAGGAATGTCTCCCAGGATAAATTCCCCTGCTGCTTCCCTTCACCCACACCAGATTTCCAGCTCTCTGGAATCCCCTCCCACATGGTGGGAGCTCCCTTTCCCCTCTGGGATTTCCCCTCTGGAACCCCTTCCACGCTCTTCGTGGAAGTCTTTCTCTTCTTCTCCTTTTCTCCTCTTTTCTCTATCTAAATAAAATCACCTTTCTGCAACACTTCTTGGGTCTGATATTTACTTTCACCAGCATGTGGCACACCTGCAGTGGTCCCATTGCTTATTATTATTATTATTATTATTATTATTATTATTATTATTTTGAGACGAAGTCTCACTCTGTTGCCCAGACTGGAGTGCAATGGCGTGATCTCAGTTCACTGCAACCTCCACCTCCCAGGTTCAGGCAATTCTCCTGCCTCAGCCTCCTGAGTAGCTGGGATGACAGGCAAGTGCCACCAAACCCAGCTAATTTTTGTGTTTTTAGTAGATACGGGGTTTCACCATGTTGGTCAGACTGGTCTCAAAATCTACCTGCCTCGGCCTCCCAAAGTGCTGGGATTACAGGTGTGAGCCTCTGCACCCGGCCTGCTTATTCTTTAAGAGATTGGAGACCAAGAACCCACAGCATTCTCCTGGGGGTGCAATGGCTCACCAGCACCCAAGAGAAAAACCCTGTTACAGCCCTATACACTTACTTAAGCCCCTGGGTGCCTATTAGGGATTGAATTGTGTCCCCTTAAAATACATAAATTGAAGCTTTATCTCTAATGTGACTATATTTGAACAAAGGACTTCTCAGGAGGTAATTGTGGTTAAATTAGATCATAAGGACCCTAATTCAATAGAACTGTCCTTATAAGAAGAGGAAGGACACCAGGTGAAGAAAGGTCACATGAAGACAGAGTAAGAAAACAGCCATCTGCAATTTATAGAAGCCTCACCTGAAACAATTCTGTTAGTGCCTTGATCTTGGCCTTCCAGCCTCAAGAACTGTGAGAAAACAACTTTCTGCTGTTTAAACCACTCAGTCTGTAGTATTCTGTTACAGAAGCGAGAAAGGACCAATTCAATGGTTTCTAGTTTAGTGATTCGCTGCCAGGCCTGATTTTGGTCCTCCCCAGGCTGTCATTAAGATATGTATTCATAAAGAAGATAGTTGTGTTCATACTTCCTGTTCCTTCTTCTCTCCCCTCCTTTTTTACTGTAAGTGAAGGAAATACTTGAAGGCTGTTAATGATTTGTGCTGTTGTAATCAGTGGTGAAGAAACTTTTATGTTTTGCTCATTGAAGCTGAAAGGACTTATGCTACTACAGATGACATACTTCCCTTTGGTTATCTGTGTGTCTACCCTGCGTGTTATGTATCAAGTGTCTTCCCTACTGCTGGTCATGCCTCAAAGATCAGTGTTAGTAGCAGCAGAATGTGACAAAAAACATATTGACAACAGAACAAGCAACCGGAAAATAACGGTTTCAGCCAAAGATTGTAATAGTGGTTATACTGTTACTATTAAATCTGTGAATATTTAATTTGCTCACAATTTGAAGTAACATTTGTTTCAACTCCTCTGCCCAGACATACCTGTCTCTGTTTCTGACTGTATACATTTGTGTGTTTGTTTGCAAAAGCATTTTTGAATTTACGTCAATATCTTTGAGAATTTCTCTAAGGGACTCAAGAGGATGAAGTGACATGAGCTTGATTTCTTTAGTTCTTCAGGAGGCCATTCTACATTTTATATCTCTGAGACCTCAATGTACAGTCATAAGATTAATGTGCTGCTGTTTTCAGGGTCTTTCTAGTGAGACTGACTCTCTGGATGCATATTATTTATGGATTTTATGTTACCTTCTAAAATGAGAATGAGAGAGAAAGAACTTGTGAACTTGTAAACTGAAATCAATACAGATAATAACCTCTCACACAGAAAAGGTTGAGATGTCTCTGTTTATTTCATAAATATTCCTGTGGATTAGACATACTGCTCGGTAAGTGCCTTCCTGCTTTCCTTGTGCTTCTTCCCTCTTTTCCTGTTTCTCCTCCACTATTTTCTTGCTTGGTTTTCTATCTCCCACACAGAAAATCAAATTGGATTTCATATTATTACTTGACTAAATAAAGTCACTGAAATAGACACAGAAGGAGGCAGGAACACATTTATTTAAGTGTGATAGTTCAATATTCAGAAGAGAGCATTAATAGCGCATATGAAATACATTTTTTTCAAGTGTGCTCATTAAATGAAAGATTTCTCTCCTAGGAATATCCTGTTTAGGGTTTTGTGTATTACATGAACTTATGTCTAGAGAGATATTTGTAAACATTTAAAAAAAAACTCACTACTCTCCTAGAGCATAATTCAATATAATCTGCACTTTTAAGAAACCATTCAAAAAAATTGGGTACTGACTATATTTCTTTGGCTTTACTCAGTGTCTATATTAAAGTGAGACTATATTCTTACATAGAAGACATACTTAACTATTATAAATGTTCTGTATAAATTATGACTTTGCTTAAAATAAGACACAAAAGAAACCTTAATGCTTTTTCCTTTATGGCCAAAGTCATAAAGAACATAAAATCTATTCTGACAATTTTATTAGCCACATATTTTTGCTTCTATCAAATTAAATAGTTGTATTAAATCTACACAGAATCTAAATGTTTATATGTTAACTTACTCAGACTTTTCTGTGTCTTTTTTAACTCCTAGGGCATTTTCTCCACATGGTAGAGAAGTACTGTTTCCAGAAAATACTGGAAACTTCTGATTTAACTGACTTATACTTTTTAATGGGCTTGTATGAGAAATGACTAATTAGCAGTGGGATCCATCATGCTAAGCAATTCTGCTTCAAGAACAGTGATATTGGATCATCCCAGTCTACTTGGTAGAGCAGCTGTAAACATATTGCTAATTACCCTGATGAATTACTGGATGGGAACTCCTCCTACCCATATTTCATATTTGCCTTGGTATTATGATAGAGCAATGCTGGTGATCATGAGTGGCTTTTAGAAGGAGTGGAAATTTTATTACATAGCCAGTTGCAATATGCAAAACAATTCAATTAGGGCAAAGAGATTCTCCAACATTTCATACTACGTAGAAGACAATGATAACTGTATTTTGTATTAGTAGAGAATGTTTAACCACCTGTGACCCATTAATTGGACAGTGCTGCACAAAATGCTTTTCTTCATTGCTTCTGATTATATTTTAAAAAACTATAATTTTAAAATAATTTAAAAATCTTGTGAGTACAGGGATCATCTTCAGTTTCTTCAAAATAATGCTGGTTATATTATTATCAGAAGGTTGAATATTAAACCACAAGATACAAAACTTTTTCTTTTTGACCTTTTCTCTTAATCATAATTTAGATTTAATTTCTGCATTTCACATTTGCTATCTGTCATGAATTTTATTTGGCTTATGGTTATCATAAGTCTCAAGTTAAATTATGTCTATGAGTTCTAATTTACACATGCCTTTAATTAAATGTGTTTTAATGGCATTACAGTAAACATTTTATTTTTTCATTAACATATTGAAAATAATTTCTTTTTGTGGCATTAAGTACAATGTAAAACACAAAATAAATTCTCACTAAATATGAGAAATACACCTTTGTTTTTTTAATGAAAGGCTTTTCAATGGTTAGTCTTTCTGCTTATACAGATGATTGTCCCAGAGTTTGGGTCCAAAGGTTATGGAGCAAGAGTGGGGTCGGTGTGGTCATGATCGGCTGCTTACATTCATTCTCAGTGATAGTAGTAGATACCTTTTGTTGTATAAATTTGGAAGGATTCAAATCTATTCTTATTTTACCCTTTCAATATGTAAAATATCAAGTTTCTTATCTCTCTTTAGTTTTAGGGCTAAAACATGCTTTCTTTTATACATATTTAGAACTCCCATTTGTGGCATGAAGGGGAAATGCTTCAATGTGAGTTTGTGCCAGCTAACACGAGAATTTTATTACTTATAATTAAACAAATTGCTAGTGAAATAGTTTCATTATTTTTTTTCCTTTAGTATAAATAAAATGCAGGATAAAATATAAATGTTTAAAATATTGACATACAAAAGAGAGAATTCTGCAAGGCAATAAAGTCAGGCATGTGAAAAATTTCAAATATAAAAAAAACCTATATGATTACAAATGACAAGAATAAATTAAAATAAAGAGATTACTTTTTCCCATGATATAATGGGAAAGCTTGCAGAGAAAAAGCAAAACTTAAAAAAAAAATACATGATAAAAGACAGCATGTACCAGGTGTTTTCATCTAGTGAATTATAAACACAGTCTAATGCAGGAACAGTAAACTAAACACTGCACGTTCCCACTTGTAAGTGGGAGCTGAACGATGAGAACACATGAACACGCGGAGGGGAACAGCACACACTGGGATCTGTTGGGGAGGAGGAAAGGAAGAGCATCAGGAAGAATTGCTGATCCATGCTGGGCTTATTACCTAGGTGATTACCTGGCACACATTTACCTATGTAACAAATCTGCACATCCTACATATGTACTTTGGAACTTAAACTAAAAGTTGAAGAGAAAAAACAATAATAAAGCTTCATCATTATCAAGTAATTGTTTTTCATCTCCAAATTTTTATGTTGTATTGTTTATTACGCAGAAGCAGGGCTCTGCAAACCACATTTCCTCTTTGCCTACAGATTTTCCATTAGTTTCTGCCAAGGAGCGGGAGAAAACAGCAAAGCTAGAAGAGGAAGAAGTGAATTGTTGCTTCCTGTTGGCTTCTTGTGGTCTTCCATTCGGTGTGTCCTTCTTGTAAACTTCACTCCAGAAATGCTTCTTCACCCTGGAAGCAGCAGGTCCTTTTTTCAATATCAGCTGAGTCTACGTTGCAAATTTCACAACACTTGCAGAATCACCTTTATCTGCTCTCCTTAAGACAAGAGCACTAGCTAAGAAAGCAGAATTCTTACCTAGAGACCTGGCCCTCACAGCTCTGTGGAGCCCCTCCTCTTATTCTTTAATGGGGGACCAGAATGGGAACTGCTTCCTGGAGTTGTCATACCTGTAACAAGTTAGTCTCTCTTACCTTTCAGTTACCCAGTTAGTAACTGTATAGCCAGGAAAAAAAATTGTTTGTTGAAATTTACTCTGTTCCAAAAACTAGTCTTATTTTGGTCTCCCAACTGGACCCTGACTGATATAAAACCTAGAACTCTTAGCTCTTTTCAGCAGTTAATTTTACTTGATAACTTGGAAATGTAGTGTTCATTATTCAAATTGAAGATCTTTTCCCATCATATTTGGATATAATCTTTTCTATCATATTTTACTTTTTTCTGTGACTGCCTTACCAGGTTCAACGCTACTTATGTTTTAGGAATTAACTTAAGTGATGATCCCTTTCCAATATGTTCTATTAACCCCCATTACCTCCCAGCCTTCAGTGACCTCGATACCACGTAAACACTTGTTACATTTATCATGTTGTTTATAGGTACCTGTTTACTTATTTCTCTTTTCTACTGCACAGTAAGCTCTCTAAAGAATTGAATCAACTTTTATTCACTGGAACTTGAGTGTACACTTGCATTGCCGTGACATACTAGTTGTTCAGTAAATAACAATTGCATAAATAAATAAATGAACATTTCAAGAGTGAGTCTTTTTTTCTGAATTACAGATTTAACAAACAAAAATATGGGACTTCCAGTTAAATTTGAGTTTCAGTAAAACAATGAATAATTTATTTAGTATAAGTATATCATAAATATTGCCTTGCTCAAATAAAATGCATTTTTAAATCTGGAATTCAAATTCCACTGGATATCTGTATTTATCTAGCAACTCTCATATGAAAAATTCTTCCAAGACTGACTTGACTGAATGAACTGTGGAAAAAATGTTTTAATGCTACATATAGAAGTGTCAAGAATGCTTCAAATGCATTTGTGCCAACTATGAAAATCAAAAGACTATATTTTATTGTGTTATTTGATAGATTGAGCACTCCAATTACTATAATATGTAGACCTGATGCCCTAGATTCAAGATTAATGTTTTTCCAACATCAGTGGAACATATTTTATCTCCCTGCAGGGCATGTCTGGATGTCTATTGACAGGCCTTGTAGTGTGACTCAGCTAGGCAAATACCAGCCTGAAGGTCACTCTTTGAAAATTATACTGTTCCAGGCGCATCAATAATGTCAGTCTTTCCTGGACCCAGTCTTGAGATTTGTGGTCTTGGAATATAAATGTCCCAAGCACAGATTTTGATAGCTAATAATTGTTTAATAAATGATGACTTCCTTTCACATTTGAATCCATTTCAAAAAAATCAACAACAATAAAAGAAAAGATTGTATAGGAAAAACTTCTGGGTCTGGAAGTTTAGCATTTTAGCATCATATCCTCTGCAGTTGACCTAATATTTAGAAGGCATGGTAGTTTGATGAGATATAGAAGCACACACCATTTTACTTAAAAAATTTGCTATTTGGGAGCCTTAAGAAAGAAACTTTTGACAGGTCAACCAGAAATCATTAAAGGGTTCAAAATCCTGTTTTAAAGAGTTTATTCAAGTGAAAAGCTGGAAATGGTCATTCTAGAATGCATCATCTCCAGAGAACTAGGGTCAGTGCTCCAAAGTTAAAAGCTAAGTTTTTGCATATATAGTAAGAAGATGAAGACACTTAACAGGATTATAAAATTTTCTATACATAGCTGGTTTACAGAGTTACAACAAATTACTTAGTTACCATGTGTTTTCTTGCAGCTTGTTTTCCTTATAATTGGTTTTTATTTCCTTTCCAATTTAAAAGAGTGTAGTTTACAATCCATGTTAAGGAAATGTGATAACTATGAAGTTTTTGTGTGAGAAAGATAAGAGGAAGTTTATTCTATAATGAAAGTCAACCATGGAAGGGGAAAGGATTTTCTTTGGTTCTCTTGGGCCTTTTACAACATTTTACAAAAGAATATAGATAAATGAAAATGCTTAACCCAAATCAAAAGGCTGCAGTTGGTTAGGTTACAGCTGCTTGTCAGTGACTCAGGATTCATAAATGACATTCTTTTAAGGCTCAAAATAATTTAGAGTTCCAACAGGTTAGAGTTTGAATTACTCATTTTTAGATTTTTTAAATTAAATTTGTTTTAATTAGAAACTTGGATATTTGTTGCCCATCAATGACAAGGGCAAGGGAAGTGTGGACAAGGAAAATGTGGCACATATACACCGTGGAATACTAAACATCCATAAAAAACGATGAGTTCGTGTCCTTTGTAAGGACACAGATGAATCTGGAAACCATCATTCTCAGCAAACTGACACAAGAACAGAAAATCAAACACCAAATGTGCTCACTCACAGGCAGGTGTAGAACAATGAGAACACACGGACCCAGAGAGGGGAGCATCACACACTGGGTTCTATTGGGGGAGACTAGGGGAGGGGCAGCGGTGGGTAGGGAGGTTGCGTAGGGATAACATGGGGAGAAATGCCAGATATAGGTGATAGGGGGATGGAGGCAGCAAACCACCTTGCCAAGTGTGTACCTATGCAATAATCCTGCATGATCTACACAAATACCCCGGAACCTAAAGTACAATTTTTAAAAAAAAGAAGAAACTCGGATATTTATTAAAGTATACTTGAATGCTTTGTGTAGTTTAAAATTTCAAGACTTACTATGATGATTATTAATGTTAATGTGGTCTAACTTCAAGTTTTATGGACTGAAAACTTGGATGAATGGAGAAACTAGAATGAGACGGGAGAAAACTGACATATTTTGACAGGGGTGGGGTTGACAAAATATTAGGAGTTTAGTTCTGAACCTTGTCCTTGACAAGTCTTTCAGACATTCAAAAACTGTCAAGCAGACCATTGAAAGATGAATCTGAAAATCATTAGAGAAGTAAGTGTAGAGTCCTGACGAGATAAGCAAGCAGCAATGAGGAAGGGGTCCAAGATGGGGAAGAACAATTATATTGAGAGACAGCTAATCACAGACAACCTGCTGGCATAACATCCTGTTCCCCAATACCTCATTCTGCACACAGCAACAGCAGCACAATTTTATCTGCACACAGCGCCTCCAGCGCAACCCTATAAAACTTCCCTCCAGCCCCTGAGATAGTCCCTTCTCTGCTGTGCTACCCACTGTATTCTTGCACTGCAAATCTTCTTACTTTCTCTAATGAAACTTCCTTTCATTACCTATAATGATCTTGGTAAATTATTTTACTGCCCATCATGCTGGCCCCAGCAAGTTACTTCTGCAACAGTGAATACTAGAGTTACATTTGGGAACTATTTCTATATAGGGATTACTTAAAGTAATAAGATTGCTAAGAACCCAAAATAAAGAAAAGATGATGGGGTTCAGGACCCATCATGAGCTCTGAGTCACTCATTCAAACTTGAAACCTAGGAGGGAAGAGGCAAAAGCAGCAAATGTAACTGAGTGTGAAATAATAAAAAGTAAATATTCGATCTCTGGTTCTTTGGCACACAGCTTCTAAAATCTCTGAAATCTTCATACTAATCAGTGGGTTTTTTTGAGGGGGGGCGTATATGATGAGATAAATCATGGCTGGTGTGTTCCTGGATAGCTTCAGGATGGGCACTGGTTGTCAGGGGGAATTTAACCAAGTGATTTGGGGGTTAGAACTTTCATTGCCAAAATCTTGACCTCTCATCCTGGACACTAATGGCCAATGATTTTATCAATCATTCTTAAATAATGAAGCTCACATAAAACCCAAAAAGATAGGGTTTGGAGAGCAACCAGTTTACTGAACACATGTAAGTGCCAGGAGGGTAGCACATCTAGACTCTGCATCCCTTCTCGCATACCTTACCCTATTCATCTCAGTCATTTTGCTATTTCTGTATATTACTTCTAATTTTCTTTAACTATTCAGGTCAATATAAGTAAAGCACTTTTCTGAGATCTGTGAGCCACTTTAGGAAATGATTATGTAGGGAAGTTTAAATTCTTCCCCAGGAGATTCAATAATTTGTGTCTATGAAGCTAACTAATAATAGATAGATTAACCAAAAAAAAGGCATAACAATTTTAATTACATGCAACATTCACACCAGAGTAATAAAAACTCAAAGAAGGGCAAAAACGATTGGCAACTTTATACTATATATACATTTTTTTTTTTTTGACAGAGCCTTGCTGTGTTGCCCGGACTGGAGTGCAGTGTCATAATCACAGCTCACTGCAACCTATATCTCCTAGGTTCAAGCAATTCTCCCACTTCAGTGGCCCAATGTCTAGAACCACAGGCATGCACCACCATGCCCAGATAATGTTTTCTTTTTTTTTTTTTTTTGCAGAGACTGGGGTCTCACTGTGTTGCCTAAGCTGATCTTGAACTCCTAGGCTTCTCCTCCCTCAACTTCCCAAAGTGCTGGGTTTACAGGTGTGAGCCACCACAACTGGCCTATACCATTTTGAGTTTACAGAAAGAATAAGGGCTTGGAATCCCTACAAAACAGGATATGGGAGGGGGAGAAGAGGAGAAAAGACATGTTGTGCAGATGAAACCTCACAGGTAGCAGTTCTCAGAGAGAACAGAGAGTAACCTATATTAGAACTTAAAGATGTTCAACTCTCACTTAATTTTTCCTGTATCCTGACAAGTGGGTCTTTGGAGGCAAACTGTATGTACGCATCTGTTGTTTATATCATTTATTTCCTCTACAAATGCAAATATCCACACTCTCAACAAAAAATAGCTTCGCAGGTCTATTTTTGTCTATAACACCTCTGAACAGGCATTTCAAAATATGTTAAATAAGTACATTTTGACATAAAATATTTTAGTTTCCTTTAAGGTAACCTGGGGAGGGGTTCCTGAGAAACCTCAATTTATAGCTAGTATGTCAGAAGTTCTAGAACCCAGATTGGTATCCAAAGTGGCCTTCCACAGTTGCATGTGACTGAACCCTTAACCTGCGGGATGACAGTTTAACTCCAATTAGAGTCAAAATTGAATTTATAGGACATCTAGTGTGTGTCCACTTGTGAGAAAAACCCCATACATTTAACATTAGGAGTGAAATATCTAAGAGTATTGAGAGTATAGTAGAAGAAAAGAGTCAAAGTTTGTTCGGTTTAGTTCTTTCCATAGTGTGGGGGTCAAGACCCTTGGTGTTATTGGTGAGACAAGTTATTGGAGTAAGAAAGGAAGAGGCTTGGTGAGCAAAGGTGGTCTGATGTATACATGAAATCTCACAGGTAGCAGGCTTCAGAGAGAATAGATGGTGAATGTTCCTATTCAGATCTCTAATGTTCCTGTTCAGATCTTTAATGGTGTGTCCCCACCCAAATCTCATCTTGAATTGTAACTCCCACAATTCCCACATGTCATGGCAGGAAACTGGTAGGAGGTAATTGAATTATGGGGTCAGATTTTTCATATGCTGTTCTGGTGATAGTGAATAAGTCTCACAAGATCTGATGGTGCTAAAAATGAGTTTCCCTGCACGAGCTCTCTTTTTGCCTGCTGCCATCCATGTAAGACATGACTTGCTCCTCTTTGCCTTCTGCTACGTTGTAAGGCTCCCCCAGCCATGTGGAGCTATGAGTCCATTAACTTCTTTCTTTTGTAAATTGCCCAGTCTAGCACATGTTTTTATCAGCAGTCTGAAATGAACTAATATAGGGTCAGACTCTCAATTAATTTCTTCTACATTGGGGAAAGAAAAGGAGAGCCTGGGTGCATTAGTAAAGATTCTCTATAGATAACTTTCCTCTGCAATAGACAGCTTTTCAGGGCCACTCCAATCTTCTGGTCATGTAAAAATATATCAAGGAATATAGTTTGGAATAAAACATTTGTATTTCCTTAACTTCTAAGTACTGAGAAAGTGAGATAATGAGAAAAGAAATTATGTTATTCTAGAATTTAAGAGACTAGGTTCTATGAGGAAAGCAAGAAACATATCTCATTTAAGGGACATACTACAAAATATATGTCAAAATATGTCTCAAAACTCTCAAGGTTATGAAAAATAAGGAAAGATGGAAAAACTATCATAAGTCAGAGGAGGCTAAGGAGGCAGTACAATTAAATGCAATGTGAGAACTAGGACTGGATCCTGAAACAGATAACAGAATTTCATAGAAAAAGTGGTGAAATCTGAATACATTCAAATATTTAGATTTTTTAAAGAAAATTATTAAATATCAATAGCATAATTAATAATTAAATAAATGTTAAATTTAGTCTAAAGCTGCCTTCTTTTATGTTTGGGCTACAAGTTTCTCTGTAAATAGAGAGTAACCTCATTGGATGTGTTAATAGTCTGTAATTTACTCTTTTAACAGGTAGCTGGGTCTCAGCCAATCACAGAAGCTATACTTCAACCACTCACAGTCAGTCAATTGTTCAAATAAGGCAAACACCAAGCTGCTACTAATTCAGCTGTTTCTGTACCTTCCTTATACTTTCTTTAAGTCACTTTCCTTTCTCTAACCATAAATCCTCTACAAGCACATGGCAGTGCCATAGTCTCCCTAAACCTGCTTGGGTTTGGGAGGGCTTCCTTATTCAAGTCATTTTTTTTGCACAATTAAACTCTGTGAAATTTAATTTACCTAAGGTTTTTCTTATAATAGTACTAAATTGTAATCTGAGTATGTCAGTTCTTAAATTGTTGTGGGAATGTCACTGACTTCCACTAATTATAAGAATGTTTATGTAGAGCGTGGCTGTGCTGTTTGGTAAGCATCAAAGAAAGACTGTGCCAAATGCTTTAACAGTAGCTTGGGACAAAGGTCTTTGTTCTATTTTGAACCTTAATAATCAGTTGTAGAAACATAAACATATCCCATGGCTATCACTGTCAAACCAGATGTGTACTTGTTTTCTCTATTTTTAATTAGTTTTAATTGCCCTAAAGTGATCATAGAAGTGATGAAAGTGTAAATATTTTACTAGATTTCAATTTTATATTTAATTACACCTCAGATGACTTTTACATACATAGTGTACCTAGGGCTCTGGGTGATTAGAAGTTATCTCTTTATTACATGGAGAGAAATTACAAACTCACCTATAGTTTCACATAGCAATGCAGCACATTCTTTCAAATATTTTGGAAATCATAGACATTTAAAAACCACACACATTACAACTGAATTTTATGTACTTGTTCTTATAGAGAGCATCTATATATGAATAAAACAAAAAGTATATTATCTGTGTTTGTGTGTTTAACTTTTTTTTCTGGTTCAGGATTAGAATTATGTGCATAATGCTCCATTGACCTTTTCACTTTACTTTTCTACAGACTTATTATTTTAAGATAGTATTCTATTAAACAGTTATAAATCTTTCCTTCTTTGGCTTGGATAGGGTTGACTACTCTTTACCAACCATATGTCAAGAGCAGGCAGTGTGGTTCAAAGGAGCAGTCAAGAGGCAAGAGATTCAAATATATGTAGGTTCAATCTGGTGTCTACTAAGAACTCGAGACCAAAGAGAAAGATTGTGCTCTCTCTCTCTCTGTCTCTGTCTTTCTCTTTCTCTCTCTCTCTCTCTCTCTCACACACACACATGCACACACATGCACATTCTCCAGTGCAAATTATCAAATTATCATATTCACAAACCTTGGATAAAATAACTTCAAAATATATTTTTTCACTCTAGTAATATGAATCTTGAAATGCATTGACATTTGAGAGTATGAAAGCAACATCTGTTTTAAAAGAGAGTACAGAACTCTTGTGATTAAAACTATCCTGTTGTAAAGTAACAAGAGGACAGAATAAATGAGGCAGAGACATTTTTTTTATAAAACTCTAAAGGGTAAACCAAATTTAGTTGTTGTAAACTAGGCCTATATTAGAACATTCTTCTCTATGGGGATGTTGTCTAAATTTCCTGACTTCACTCCATCTGTTGAGTAATCATTTTATTTGTTCAGAAATTTCATTTATATTTTAAAATTCACAGACAGCAAAAATGTGGCTCTACATGCTGTTGTACCTACCATATATTCAGCAGGAAGTCTCCTTTTCTTGATGTATTCAAATATTGGTGTTTCAGTTTTGGTAAATATGTTCATACCTAGTGGCTAGACATTCATGTCAAAAGTGTTTTGCACTGTGAAGCAAAGGATGTATAGAAAGTAGTCCCAAGCATGTTCGCTAAGATGATCTAATTTCTCTGATGGACTCTTAAAGGCATCTGTATTTCCAAAATTGTTGTAAAAAAAAAAGACAGGTAGAAAGCAATCTGTGGCAAAACAAGGTTTACAAGGAACATAAAAAAGTAATTCAAAGTTAGAACACAGTTAAAAGGAAAATAGCCCAATTCTGTTACCTCATTTCAAACTATATTCTTGCATCTGTTGCTTGTTAGAACATAAAACAATCTATAGCTAGTCCTTTATAAAGGTGTGAATCAAATGAATCTGTATGTTAGTGGAGTCGCAGTACTTGTTAATCACAAAAATTAAACAGATACAATAATGTTTGCACTCAAAATAAAAATATTAATTTTCCATAATACCATTCTACCCACACAATATTATAGTAAATTTTCATTTTTGTTTAAGAAATGACAAATAGGATTGTCTCAACGAATTTGCCTAAAATCTGAAAGGGAAAAAACACATCTAAGTCTTAGTATTAAATATGGGTTAAGTGTTAAGGGAATATATTAACTTAAAAAAAAAAGTCAAGCTCCTAAAAATTTTGAAACACTCCGTAGGGATTGTCAGATCAGAACAATTACTACATAGTACAAAAACAAAATAATATCCATGCATACAAACGAGTCTAAATTATAATTTTCTTGCATATATACATTAAATTATAATATTTAGTCTGCTGGTACTTTAAGAACATGGCAGGGATCATTGTCCTAACTATTCAAGCCACTTACCTCTTTTACGTGTGCTGACTGTAAAATCAGCTTAGACAACAATCTTAGACAACACTCTTCCTTAGCGTTAAAGCATATTTGTTAATGCAACTGGATGTTTTCCTGCATAAAAGAAGGTTAAGATGCTTTCTTGGTTGTAAAACACTTAGATTAACAACAGATTTGTAATTATATTAAATTAAGTGGCTAATTTATCCAAGTGAATTATCTGCATAGATAGCCATGGGAGCTTAAGTAGTAAATTTAGACACAGTTATAATAGTCACCAGCTGAGATGATTGGATGTGGTGTTAGCTACTTATTTTTGCTATTCTGTTATCTTTTATCTGTGACTACATTACAACTATTCCAAGCAACTTTGGAAATAAATTCATTTTAATGATAATGTGTGCTCTCCCAGAATTCCTAAACATTTTTTCAAGTATGGTATGTTTGCAGATATGGCTTACATTAACAATATTACTGATTATTTGAAGAAGAGCTGCGCATCTGCTTTCATTATTTCCTGCTATTAAATGCTTGAAAAATTCTTGAAAAATATAGGTAGGCAGGTAGACAGATTAGATAGATAGACAGATAGATAGATAGATAGGTGACTTTAATCTGTGTTATACTGTGATCTAATTTATGTTTCTTTAAAAAATCATTATATTTATTAGGGCACACAGCCTTTCCTTACTTAAGTGTTCTCCTTACTGGAGCAACCTAGACTTAAATACAGAAATGTTTCAGTGCTCAATAAAAATATTAATTATCTGTAGTATCATCCTAGTACACTATTTTGTTAAACTGTTGAAAATAATCTGTTTCAGTGTTCAGAGAACAGCCAAAAATATGGGGAATTCTCTCTATCCCTGATGACATCATGAAACTACCTTTGTAAAAAGTGTGATAGTCAAAGAAATCTGACATAGCTGGCTCCATCTTGCTTGCTCATTTCTGAGCATAGGCCAAGCTAACTATGAGAAGAATTTAGTTTATAGGTTAACTTAAAACAAAGATGATAAAAGCTTCTGTCCAATACTGACCCTTTCCTTGCTTGGAGACCAAAATTGCTTTTGTAAAACTAACAAATTAGTCACAAATTTAGAATTATGGATCAGCAGTCATGTAGCCAGAGGTCACATGGATTGTAACTTCCCCATTTGCTCCTATAAATAGCATCACTATTGTAAAACCCAAGATTAGTATTTGAGGTATTTTTCAGATCCTGCATTCTGATGAACCAGTTTGCACCACCTTAACCAGTAATCTCTCTAAGAAACAGGCCTATCTGATCCTGTGACCCTTACCCGGGAACTGACTAAACACAAGAAGAAATCTTCAACTGCCTATGATTTCATTCCTTGTCCAGTCAATCAGCATTCCTTGTTTCCTCCTGCCTTTACTTGTGCTGCACAGATAAAACTGAGGCAGCAGGATTTCAGAAGAGAAGAAGCTTAATCATTGCAAGGCCAGACAAGTGATAAGACAGGAGACATTTCTCAAATCTGCTTCCCCAAAAGTGCGGAGACTAGTGATTTCCAAGGGTAGTTTGGCAGGCAGGTATTTCCTAGAGACAGAGCACTCTGATGGACCAGGCAGCACCACCTCCACCAGTAATCTATCCAAGAAACTGGCTCATCTGCTCTTGTAACCTTTACTCAGGACTGTCTAGGCACAATAAGAAAGCTTCAAACCCCTATGATTTCATTCCTGGCCCAACCAATCAGCATTTCTTATTTCCTGGCCTCCTGCCTGCCAACCTATCCTTGAAAAACCCTAGCCTCCTAGCTTTTGGGGAAACAGATTTGAGAAATGTCTCCATCTTGTCACTTATCTCGCCCTGCAATGGTTAAACTTCTCTTCTGCAGTCCTGTGGTCTAAGTGAATTGCTTTTATCTGTGCAGCAAGGAAGAACCTGTTGAAGGATTACAATCATACTTTAGTATGAGAGTATGTTTTATGTCAATCCTGACTAATTTAACTATTGCATTTTACTCTTATTATGAAATGCCCAGATTCTCCTTTTGTACTTGCCTTAGTTTCATCTCCTGCAAGATGGAAATAAAAACCACAAGAAAGAAGCTACCCCAAAGACAGAATAAAATGATCCAAAAGTAGTTACTACAGAGTGGAGACTAAATAAACATTATTCATTATTACATTAATATTTTTATAGCTACCTTGGCATATTGGAAAATTATTTTCTCTAGACATTACACACTATCCTGCATCTTTACTTGAATAACATTAAATAAACTTCATCTAAACTCTTACAGCCTCTGTTTTGTGTGTGTGTGTGTGTGTGTGTGTGTGTGTGTGTGTGTGTGTGTGTTTCCATTTTAAGAAGGATAAAGTGTAAACCCTAGTTTGGGGAGACACAACAGAAAAATATTAAAATGTAAACAGTGCCTTTTGTAAATTAACTGATTTTTTAGGTCACAAATAAAGTCAACATTGAGAAATTCCAATGCAATTATAGTTTCTTTCTTGATCTTAGGTCTGGTGTTGAATTCTTGAATCATGATATTTATAAAGACTGTCTGAAGGTAAGATAGTAAGATTAAAGAGTGTTAAATATTCTTGTGCCTCACACTCCAAGATGATGAGGTGAACAATCTTTTAATCAAGTTTATAACTGCATCTTATTTCTGGGTTATGTCATCCTCCTTAGGAATTTATGTGTTATCTTTCACAGTTTACTGATTTCTTTACAATGTTATTATCTAAATAATTCTACTCCTGATGTGCCCTTGTTAACGTTGCTTTCCTCCATCTCTAGTGAAATAACTTGTATTTTTGCCTATTTATAAACTAAATACTCTCAATTCAATCAGCTTCAAATATATTTGTTTAGAGTTTTTTTTGTTTTAATTCTCTACAATAAACTAATTTCCACTCTGCAGTTAATCTAGCACTTTAGATCACTAAACATATCTCTGAATATTTGCATTTCACTTAAAATTATGTTTGCATGATCAAAAGAAGCCTGACAAAGTTGGCATCATACAGATTATAAATATTTTGAAATCCTAAGGTTTTACTTGTTAAAATACAGTATCCCAACTCAATGATTTACCAGCTATGTGGAAGAAAGGCACAATATTCACACATCTATAGTAATGCCTGTTTTGGGAATGGGACTACGCACAACAGATTGGGGGAGTGTCTCTCATTCTCTATGGTACCTCTGGGTTGGTTTCCATATGGCATAAATACATAATTGAACTCATCTTGGTTTGCCTTACACCTGTTAATAAAGTCTTTAAAACCCAGGGAAAATTGAAGTCTTGGTATTTTGTTCTTTGGAAATTAATTTCTTATTCATTTAGGGCCAAATATAATCTTGGCACATATAATCTTGCTGATGTACTCACTAAATACAGTTCAATGGTTAAAAGTTTTTTCATAACTAAATAACATGTTCATTCAATAAGGAGTGTTTCATTGTAGAGTACATGGTTCTGAGTAATAAGTATGGGGTAAAAGCAAAGGAAAGTTTGCATTGTGTGTGCTTATTCTGGTGTTGAGTATTCTTACAGAGAATGCTCTATTATGGTGTCTTTTCTCTGATTAGGAAGTCTGTCTCTTCAGTTCAAAGGCCCCCTGTGATTTGAGAGTGCAAGGAAAGCATACACTGGTGAAGTGACTTGCCAGACCATTGAAGTTGAATTTAAGCATGCAAGGCAACTCTGGAGAGAGGAGCCGCTCTAGTCTGTGAAGATATCTGTATGCACTGAGCTCCTAGGAGGTACAGTGAAGTGATGGCAGAACCATGGGGTACCTTTGATTCACAATAAGGTACTGCCTCTTTTAGAATAAAAAGACACCTGTTGTTTGTCAAAAGGTACTACTTACTGATTATTACTTTACATATTAATGCAAAGAACTCTTGGAGGTAGTCTCTTATGCAGATGCTGAAAGGCAGTCTTTCACCTGTCTCCAGTAGGGCAAATTTAACAACAAAAAAAATGTTTTGTACAGCAAGTAGAGAATGCTTCTTTCTTTAAAGAAATCAGAGCCTTCTGCTGGGGGCAATGAAGGGGTGAGGCTACGGGGAGTACAGAGTTGCTTATTGCCAATCACAGAAAAATGCTAATAAGACTCATGCTGAGAAAAGCTCTCACTCATCAGGGTGCATCATTGCAGGCATTAAGCTGAGACTGTGAATTGCTATTAGCCAAAACTGGAGAAAGGCTAACGAGAACAGTGCCAGAAAATATCTCTTGTCACTGTTTGAATTGCTGTCTGGGGCATGAGGTTTGCTGTATTGTTTTTGAAATGATGTGCCTAGCAAAAATTGCCTGGTGATTAGGTAAATCTATTAATTGATCAAGGATCACTTACAGTAATGTCACTTACTGATAAATAAAAAATACTAAATAACAATTATATGATGTGGTTAATAATCAAGTGTATAAATTGCAAGCACATTTTTTATATGTGTAGTACTCTAGTGTTTGCTGTATGAGACTTGAATCAATTAAAGGAGGTTAATATGAGACCACAAAATATCTGAAAAGAGGCATTCACCGGCTTTTCAAAAGAAATTTTATACGAGAACATGAGGAAAGAAAATCCATCTCTTTCTCCATTTTTGACAGTATGGCAACAAATATCCTGCATAACTGAGGCAATTTGAAAATGGGTAGACCCTCTATCATTGTGTTTTATGAGAAAAAAATAATAATAACACAGAGTATCCACCAATTCCAAATTAACTGGACTGAATGCTAATAATTGCATAATTCTTTTTATTTTGAGTCTGTTCTTTGGCTTTTGCATCTCTGTTCGAGTGCATGTGTAAGAAAGTGTGAGGTACATGATCAATAAAATGTTGGAGGACATTGAACACAGTAGATTTCCTGGTGATGTTTAAGTGGCAGGAGTTAAGGTGTACTAATTAGCGTAGTTCATGTTAATTACCAGCAACTACTGGAATTATCTATTAAAAATATGGAAGCTATTTCCCCTTGCTTTAGCTGTAAAACATCCTGACTTAAAGATGCCATCTAGTGCAGTCAAGTAGAAATTCATTAAGAGGGGCAGATTAGGATTGTGAAATTCCACAATTCATTGAAATCTCAGATCTACAATAATTTATGTACCCTATGTATATGCATAGAGTTAACTTTCTCCCTCACCAGTTTGATAGCTCAGAAATTGATGGAACACTCTATGATTTGTGTATGTGTGTAAAATAGTGCTCAGAAAATGCCCTGCCTGGGAAAATTTTCTGTAAATCAATATTAGATTTTCTAGTTCTCAGTTATGTCTCTTCCCTCTCTATTGTTCTGTAAACTAAAAAAAAATCTCAGACCGGTCTAAATCAACTTAGAAGTTTATTTTGCTAAGATCAAGGATTTCCCCTAAAGAAACAAACATGGAATCATATAAACAATCAGTGGTCTGTGCCTTTCTCTAAAGATAACTTTGAGGGCTTCAATATTTAAATAAAAAAAGTGAGCTAGAGGGAAAAAAGAGAGGGCATAATAATCCACATATTGTAAGAGAAAAAAAGCAGGTAAGGGAATAGTCAATTATGTATTCTTCTGGCACTCAGTAAAGCATTAGCATTTTACACAAAACAAGATGAACATAAAACATTTTATCTGCAGCTATCTGCTTAGGACCAAAAGGAAAGGGAGCTTCTTGCAGTACTCAACTATCAGCTTAATTTTTTCTTTCGGCATGGTGAATTAGGGTCCCAAGTTTTATTTTCCTTTTATATTCCATATCAATTGAGAAAACTTCTTAGGAGTTAGATCAGAAATGGTTTTGTTCATGTAGGTAATGTAAAACTTTCTCTTCAACCTCCAAACATTTGATAATTGGGTTGCTAAAATAAACCGACAGTAGGCAGATAAGAAATATAAAATGTATTATGTGCATGGGGATACTACATGAAAGAAAACCAAATACCCCAAACTGAATGTGATCTAGAAGATTATATACCTACTTTATAAGAGAGAAAGAGGAGGAAATATGTAAACAACTAAGGAGAAAACAAATAATTTTGAAGAAAGATGAGGACGCCCTCAGAAGAATAGGTAACAGTCTGTGACAATGTTTGTCTGGGAGTAATGTTGACTCTCAGCCTTTTATTGCTGGGATAGAAGTCAGTATTCCTGGGTTATTGTATTAGTCCATTCTCCTACTGCTAGTAAAGACATACCTGAGACTGCATAATTAAAAAAAAAAAAAAAAAGCTTTAATGGGCTCACAGTTCCAATGTTTAGAGAGGTCTCACAATTACAGTGGAAGGCAAAGAAGGAGCAAAGGCACATCTTACATAGAAGCAGGCAAGAGACTATGTACAGGGAACTGTCCTTGGTAAAACCACCAGATCTCGTGAGATCTATTCACTATCATGAGAACAGCTTGGGGAGAACCTGCCCCAGTGATTCAGTTATCTCCCACGAGGTCCCTCCCAGAACAGAAGGAAACGATGGGAGCTACAATTTAAGATGAGATTTGGGTGGGGACACAGCCAAACCATATCAGTAATAAAATTCCTGGAGAGGAGATTGATCATAATTGAGTTCCCTTTGGAGGACCTGTTCCTAGGCAGACAAGGGAAGTTCAGAGAAAGCCCTTTCTGAATTTGCTTTTCTTCAAATGCCCTCATTTTGAAGCAATCAGCACATCAAAATTGTATAATTTGGGGTAGCATTTCCTGAACTACTTCATCCAGAAGAAAATTTTAACTTCAATTTCCCACCTAAATTAACTTACCTACCACACATTATTGGTATACACATTCCTAAAAGAACAATTTCACTGTACGCATGTTAAAAACCACAAGGAAGTCTTTACAATCAAGACCATTGCAATTAAGAGTTAGGACTATTGCAGTAGAGAGGAAGGTTGAACTCAAACCTGAAGAAAAGGTGGCTGAAAGGAAAGGTAGGAGGAGTTTTAAGGTTAAGATAAGCTGGAAGAGAAATACTGAGGATATTCAGGGGGAAGGTGGTCAATGTGATTAGGAGCTCTGGGTTTGTTAATTGCTTTCTACCTAAGTTGGTCCCTAACCTCCCACAGGGACTGGGAAACAGAGTCCCTGTCTTTCTTGATGTTACAGTTCAGTGGATCCCAGGTCAATGTGAAAGACATTCTTAGATTGTACGATTAAATCTAAAAGAGCAGAGATTTTACAACTGCAAATTTTCTTAAGTAAATACTCACAGATAAGAGAGATCTTTTCAGGAGTTTAGTTAAGCCAAGAGGAGTCTTAGCCTGTCTTGGTCTGATGCAGGTGAAAGTGGAAAGAACGTGTGTGCATACACACAGAACACAGACCGCAGATGGTCGATCTTCATAAGATCAGAAGGCAACAATCATGATATTTGGGCTCCTTCTGTCAAATCAATTAGCTCACAAAGGCCATTCTTACTCTTGTGGAGAAGAAAGTAAAGTAATATGAGTAGAAAGAAAGATCAGAAATGTTCTCTGCAAAACTGTTTCCATTTAGAGAATATGCAAAGTTCCTATAACCTTAAAAAGATGTGAAAACATGGGCATTGTTACTTATTTGTAATTCTAGACCACAAATAATGTGGCACTATAATTTGTCCAGGGAAAGCATCAGAATCCTAAGAGAATCTTTATACAATGGTGAGTGAGTCTTCAAATGTCACTCCAGATTAATTTTATTAAGATTATACAATCCTAACACATTGCAAAATGCAATTTATGTTCTCTTGTTGCACAATAATTTAACATCATTTTCTTAAAAAATTATCAATAGAATCACTAATGTAATTTCTTTCTTTCCTCCTCTCCTCTCCTCTCCTCTCCTTTCCCTTTCTCTTTTTTCTCTCTTCCTCACTCTTTCTTTCTTTTCTTTTATCTTTTCTTTTTTTCTTTCCTTTTTCAGATGGAGTCTCTCTCTGTCACCCAGGCTAGACTACAGTGGCGTGAGTGCCATCTCGGCTTACTGCAATCTTCGTCTCTCTGGTTCAAGCAATTCTCCCATCTCAGCCTCCCGAGTAGCTGGGATTACAGGTGCCTGCTACCATGCCTGGCTAATTTTTGTATTTTTAGTAGAGATGAGGTTTCATCATGTTGGCCAGGCTGGTCTTGAACTCTTGAGCTCAGGTAATCCATTCATGTCGGCCTCCCAATGTGCTGTGATTATAGGTGTGAGCCACCACACCTGTTCAGAATTTTTAATATCATTTATTTATGGTCAGATAATATACTCAATTACAGCTCTTTTAAATATACCGAGTCTCATTTTATTGCAAATAATATAGTCTATCTTGGTAAATGTTCCATGTGTAGTTGAAAAGTATATTTTGTATATTTTCCATGTATATTTTGCTGCTATTATGTGGAATGTTCCAGAAAAATCAGTTAGGTCAATATAGATTATTGTGTTTTACAAGTTTTATCATCTGTTTTGATTTTCTTTTTATTTAGTGTATTAGTTATTGAGAGAGGGATATTGAAATATCCAACTCTAATTGCAAATTTCTCTCTTCTTCCATTGAAACCTATCAGTTTTTGCTGCATATGTTTTGAAACTCTGTTAAAAGGTGCATATACATTTAGAATTGTGATACATACTTTAAGAACTGACACCTTTATTACTATTATATTAACCCGTTTGTCTCTGATAATATTCATTGCTCTGAAATCTACTTTCTTTGATATTAGCATAGCCACTCCGATTTTTTTGATGTTTGCATACTATATCTTTATGAAGTTTTAACTTTAACTAACATTGTCTTCATATTTAAAGTAGGTTTATCTTAGACAGTGTATAGTTGGGTAGTACTTAAACAATAAATCCAATTTGACAGTTTATACCTGTTCATGAAAATGTTTTATATAAAATGTAATTTTGATATGATTGATTTAAATTTAACATCTTGCTATATGGTTTCTTTTTGTTCCATTTGTTTCATTATATTTTTCTTTTTCTGCCTTCTTTTGGATTAATATAATAAATTTTATTATTTTAGTTCCCTTATTGGGTTATTGCTTAATAGCTATAATATATTGCTTTTATACTGTTCACCATAGTGTTTATAATATACACACAAATTTTCAGTGCATTTCAAAATAATATTATACCACTCCAATTATAAAAATCTTGTAATAGTGTAACTCCATCCCCACACATCTCAGATTTATGGTATTTTTTTTCAGTTATATTACTTCTACATATGTTATTATTTTTGCTTTCAATGTTGATAGCATCTTACAGAGCTATAAATGTATGTCATTTACATGAACTTCAATATTTACCTTTCCATTTTCTTTAATTATTTATATATGAATTGCATTGCTTTTGATGACTAGTCAGCTGTTTTTCCTATTTTATTTAACTGATTTTATTCTTGTTGCACTTAAGGTTGTCTAGCACTCTTTTACAGTGATTTGCTTATCATGTGTGTGTGGTTCTTCATGTTGTTTGTACTTGAAGCTTACTGACCTTCTTGGATCTGAAGGCTTACAGTTGCCATCAAATTTTTTACAGTTATTCTTTTATTTTTTCCCTGTATTCCATCTATTTGTTTCAGTACACCAATTATAGTTACATTATTTTGCTTGATGTTGTATTATAGATCACTTATTCTCTTTTCATTCATTTTTCCTTCTGTCCTTTTTTTCTCCTCTCAGTTGCATTTTAACTCATTCATATTTTCTACTAAATTTTCTAATCTGATGTTAATTTCATTCAATGCATTTTTCATCTTACATATTTTATTTCTTCTAGAAATTTGGTTGAGTCTTTATTATATCTTTCATTTTCTTTTTTACCAAACACATGTTTTACTTTACTTTTTTGAACATATAGGAGAGAACAAAATAACTGGCTTAACATCCTTGGCTATAATTATATTATCTTTCATATTATATTTGTTTGTATTGATTTTTCTCCTCATTGTGAATATATTTCTCTTCTTTGTACACCTGATAATCTTAATGGGCTGCTGGACTATTTTGTATATATTTTAACATTTTGATCTTTTTTCCTAGAACACAGTTACATTTCTTGCAAATCTTTTTATCAATTTGAGTCTTGATTTTGAGGTTTCATTAGGTGAGGGAGAGCGACCTTTAATTTTAGGCTAATTTGTCCCCATTACTGCGAGAGAATATTTCTGAGGGCTCAACTGGCTAACCTGTATTAGGAGATCTTTCTAGTTGTGTATGGATTTCAAAGATTTTTGTGCCTTCTCATTTATGGTGCTTCTTACAGTGCCTTTGATGTAGCCAA
Organism: Cheracebus regulus; assembly: GCA_963574635.1. Taxonomy (NCBI): domain Eukaryota; kingdom Metazoa; phylum Chordata; class Mammalia; order Primates; family Pitheciidae; genus Cheracebus; species Cheracebus regulus. The sequence goes on from CAUYQU010052474.1 coordinate 25,563, forward strand.
AGACTCAAGAGAAACTTCTGCAAGAGCTAAGACTTTTTCCTGTATGTGTAAATGAAGGTTTCTCCTCTCAGATGCTCTGCCTACCTGTACTCTGAGCTCTGTCTCCCCTACTCAAAAGATTTCCATATTTTCTTCTACTTCTCCTTCCTGGGTTGTGGCTGAAAAGTTCTCAGTGCAGTGCACTGAGCACTTGTAGTGCTCACTTAGGTCATTTTCTCTCCTATAGGAGATTACGGTCCTCAGCTGTCTGATGACCAAGTGCTGACATTAGTTGCTTCATACATTTTGTACATTGTGTTAATTGTTGAATGTAGGAGAATAAATGTTGTTTCTGTTGCTTTGTCATTACTATAAATCTTATCTTTAGGTTTTCCATAGCATGTCTGAATGTACATAGAAGGCAGAGTATCAAAGCACAGATTGGTCAAAGTGAATATAACAGGAGCAAAAAGATTTGTTCTTATTATACATTTCCTTTATAATTTGATTTAGCACTACAAAAATATTTGAAATATCCAAAATAATATTAACTACGCTTTGTTTTCTAGAATGCATGTTTTGAGAAATATTAGGTGTTTATTTGGGGGTGATATTGTAGCATTAGAAACATTACCTAGTAAATCTAATTGTTGAAAAGTCATCATAAGCATTTAGGTATTCACCATCTGTATGATCTTGAATAAGTTGCTTAATCTCTCTATATCTCAGTTTGCTTACCTTTTAAATAGCAATGATAATAACATTTCCCTCATTACATTTTTCTAAAGAGTAAATAATGTCATAAATATAAAGAGCTTGTAACTGTGCATAGCATTGGGTTCTACACAATGTTAGCAATGTTTAGCAGTCTGACAAGTCCTGAAGTTAAACTCACAGAAACATACACAACTTCTTTTGATTATTTTAATAAACACATTTATGTATGAGGAGGGAACATGTATTATCAATTTTTATTAAAACAATTTGATTTTAGAAGCTTCTATGTAAAAAAAGAAAAACTATGCATTCTTCAGTTTTTTCCATAAATATTACTTTTCACAGCTACTTTTTTGTATGTACTGATTAATATATTTATTCTCAGTGAGATATCGATTATAGATTCTCTGAAAGTCTGGACAGGTTTTCAGTATTTCAGATCTCGTCCTTACAGCTATTTGCAACTGCATATTTAAGGGCACCTTAACAGATGAATTCGTATTAAAGTAGACACATTTGATAAAGCTTTATTTCTTTCTGTCCATAAAAATTTCTCCCCAAGAAGAGACAGAATTCTAATACCCTTACTCCTGATTCAAAGTTAATGCCAGTGCATCAGTTACATATTCCATGATCTCAAATAAATGGGAAAGATAAAGCCATGTTAGACTCATTATTGCTAGAATATGTCTCTGTAATATGGTGAATTTTGCTAGGCTTTAACTGTTAGAAGAAGTTAGGGTTTAGAGTTTGACTATGTCAAGATATCTCCAATTGAATAGTCAGGACACCAGAAAGCATATGGACCAACAGGTTTTTGAATTTTATTTAGGACAATTCCACAGGGGCTTTTGAATCTGCTGAAGACCATCTGGGGAGATGACTGAGAAATTCCTGATTACAAAGCTCAGTGAAGACATTCTGCTCCTGGGAGATAGAAATAAAGTGAAGAACTTATGAACTATAATAACTCCATTCCATTGTGACTAGGAATAATTCCCACTAACTTCTCTGTAGGAGACCTAAAATCATACGAATGTTGCATTCTTGTTTCATGTTGGCCACAACTGTTATCAGTCTAGCTAGTGAAAATTTTAACATATACAATAATCGACTAGTTCAATTTATATTACATTTTTGCCTGTTTGGTAAGCAAAAAGAAGAAACTCACACCATGGCCAAATTTATCATCCATTGACACAGCCCTCTGCTCAGAGACACATGTCTAGGATTAACCAATATTAGAAAAGAGGTTAGTTTCTGCTGTCATTTGGATCCACAGATAAGGTCCTCAATAATTATGGGTTGAAAACAAGAGATAAGATAGTCTTCACAGATTCTTGAACTAACACTTTAAAAAACATTCTTAATTGAATTGCAAGTTAGAGAAGAAAAGGACTAGCTAGAGAAGCTAAGTCATAGCCATTATGGAGCATGCGATTTGAGATAATCTAGCCTAGTGTCTATGTAAAGTTCTGCTTTCTTGCAATCTTCTCTAAGCATGTTTCTTGCTTGTCATAAGGCTAGATCACCTTGTTCTTAGATGACTACATAAACTTTCATTTTTTGAGGGTAATTGAACCAGCCTGCTTCAGGGAACAAAAATATCTTAATTTTTAAAATATTTCTATTTGATACCATCCATATGGATTTATAGCTTCCAAACATATTTTATTTTTACTTTAGACTACTGACATAATAGACATAATATTATTATATTTCTATTTTTCATCTTTTTTTTTCCCCTTTGTCACTCAAGCTAGAGTGCAGTGACACAATCATAGCTCACTGCAACTTCAAATTCATGGGCTCAAGTGATCCTTTCTCCTTGGTCTCCCAAGGAGCTGAGTCTACAGGTGTGTACCACCTAGTTATTTTTTGTAATTTCTGTAGAAACAAGGTCTCACTATGATGCCAGATTGGTCTCAAAATATTGACCTGGTACTCCTGGCTTCAGGTGATTCTCCTGCCTCAGCCTAAGTGTGGAGATTACATGCATGAGCCACCACTCCTGATTTTTTATCAATTTTATTCCCACATTAGGATTATTTAGGCATAGTGGTGATGGTTACAGAAATATCTGTCTTTGTCATAACTTTCAGATCTGTACAAAACTGAATTAAATTTTACTGAATATAAATTATACCAAATAAAAATATGTATGACTGGAAACAGTATACAGTAAACCATCATCATCATCTTAATTCTCCTCCAGAGATAGGGTGAACTGTGGATGGAGGTATCAGTGATGCAAAAATGGCAGAATACTGATAATTGTTGAAGCTAGGCGAAGTTGAGTGATGAATGGATAATGAACATGAAGGTTCATTATAGTGTTGGCTTTTATGTTTAAAATTTTCCATAGTAAAAAATAAAAAATAAGGACACACACACACACACACTCACACACACACACACTCTTGACAAAAATATGTTGTCATTGAATGAGAAAATATTAAACCTAGAAAGCTGTCAATCATAAGGGTTTGCTTAACAGTACCTAAGTTTTTTGTTTAAGCTGAAGTTAGAATTGTCAAAAATTCATCAACTGCACTTCCTATACCTATGATGACATGACAATTCTCTCTTTTAGGCAATGGCACAAAAAACGCTAACCCACAAACTACTTTTACAGGTAATGAAGAGGGAAAAACCCAGAACAGTAACAGAAGAATGATAGTTCATGAATATTTAGAATTTAAAATTCCGTGTTTGGGGCCTGATTCTATCAACTACCAGCTGTGTGAGATTATCAAAGTAATTTAACCTCTCTGAGGCCCAGTTTCATCAGTAAAATGTCAATGATAGCACTTGCTTTATAAGATTATTTTAAGGAACAATTGGAATAATGTATGCAAGAGCTATTTGTAAAACTTAAATTGCGGTTATTATTCATTCCTATTTTGTGTCTTAGAAACTTTTTAAAATAGAAATGCATAACCATAAACTCATTCACTCATTCTGCAATTTGTAAAGAATTCAAAATGTTGGAAAGTGGTATCGCTTTTATCGAGTATTTTTTTTTTTGATTTTGTAGTTTACAGACAGCAGCACTCCATTACTAACCTATCTAAATATGTTAATAAAATCATTCTGCATGCTCAGAACAAATAACAATCTGAATTGAAAAATAAATTGTTGAATAAAATGTGGCAGAGAACAAAGTATTTTATAAAAGTACATAGATAGCATTGCCCAATACAGCAATCTATTTATTTTGCCGAGAATGCATAATAGTATCCTTTATAAAGCATGCACATACATCATTGATTTTGTAAATTGTAAGGAATAGATTATAGATAGCTTTGGGGGAGGTAGCTATGATGTTGGAAAACAGATGAATTTAGCATGGGAACACATGGGTTGAGGTCTTCACTTCTCTGGTTGCTAAGTGTTTGACCTTGAATATCCAACTAGTTCTCAGAGCATTAGGTTTTTTATATTCAGAAGAATAACTGCAACCCTTACTTACTTCTCCAATCGTTCTGGTAAATATTCATTAAAACTAATATATGTACCTGCTCTATAATACACTTAACTGAATTTAATAAATAATAAATGCATTAACAAAATATCCATTTTGCTTTTGTTCTGATTGTGAAATTTAAAATTTTCTAATTTTACAATAATAGAGGTTTATTCTTGAGAAAGCTCTGTGAAATATGACATTTATCTGTATTAAGAATACAGAGCATATTTTGACAAACCTTAAACTGTAGTGCTTGAAAAGTTAATATGTATATATAGAGAAAGACTTTATATGTATATATTTTATATATTGGTATACAGAATTGACTTTTTTCTGTCTCTTGCCCATATGTTATTATATATATTCAAATGTAAACATAGTCACTTAAGCTTTGTGATACTTAAAAAATGAGTAAATACATTCACATTTTCTTTTGTTGTATAATCAACTATTTCTTTCAATCCTGTATGACTCGTCTGATTAAAATTTATAATCTTAGTTTTCAGGTTAATTATCATTTTATTTCAAATTAACAGTTTTAGAAATGCACAACCAAATATACTGTATCATGTACTTTTAATCAATAAGCCTTGCTGGAAATATAAACAGTAGTATATAATTATTTGGTAAATAGTTCTAAAGACACAAGATGGCAGTACTAGACTTTATGAGTTACTGGAAATATGGTAACACATTTGGAAACTTTTAATGCACTTCTTTGGCTTTCCTTCTCAGTATTTGCAATGGAGCTTTTATTTCTGTGTACAAACTTTCACAAGTTTTATGGAATTTTTGAAAAAATGTTATTGAGGGTGTGCTATTTATTTATGGGCAGCCTCTGCACTTAGCAAAATTCACCTTTAAAACATTTTAGTTTTCTCATCCATATAATGATCATATTCGTCTTGATAGCCTTTACGATTGTTTCACTACTAGATGGCTATAAAATTTATTAAATCAGAAAAACCAAAACACGTACATTTCAAATGAGCATTGCAATACCTTAATAAATAAACTTACTCAAAATTTGAGATAAGAAATGCAGTGGACTTCTTCCTCGTTCACTGGTTGAAGAAAGCTCAATGGTGATCATTACTTAGTCTTCACTAAATTTGGAATATTTAGTTTACCCTAAATTTCATGTAAGATGATAACATATGTACTACCATTGAAGACTGTACAAGCATTGTTGAATGTCTGTGTCAAGAAAAGCATGATACATTATCCTGTTTTATTGAAAATTTTCAAGCAAAGGATTTGCTATCTTCCTACTTTCCATCCTCAAATAAGTATTTATCTCTAATTTTGTTGGTTTTGAAGGAATTGAGGATTAGTTTCTTTTCCAGAGCTAGCATTTTACCCATTTCAGTTTATTTATTTTTGTTTTTATTCTCAGGAAATATAGGCTCAGGATTTTCCTCATTTCTACATTTTTGTTTATCTTCATCTGATTTATCCTCTGCCTATTACGTAACTTATCAAACTGCTATAGGAAAATGTTTCCACAATGGTATCATGATCACATTGCACATGGTCACAGAGGCCAGGTAGACAAGGCTCACATGCAATCAGAACCAAATCTTCGTGGAACACCCCCTAATCCTTTCAGGAACATGGCAAAACAGTCAGTCTTGTAAAGAGTTGTTACAAGGCTATTACCCATTCCCTTCATTATCTAGTTGAAGACTTCTCTGAAGGGTTTTCTCCTCAGTCTCCCTGATTCTGGGGAGCAAACAATCCTTCTACTTCATCCTCCTTAAGGTATGCTGTAGGCTATAAAGTCATTTAGTTGCAGTATAGAGCTGGCTGCTTCATGACAGGGTAATCCACCACCCATGCCATCTATCATCTGCACCTTCCCATCTGATGTCATCTCGTGGACAGAGGAAACAGACACCACAGTGATCTTGCTTACTTTGTTTGCTCTTTAGGGACAGCTTGACAACTTCAAAATGTCATGTCAAGAAATCCAAACATTTTAAGGACTCCATGAGATTTTGTATAATAAAAAAGTAAAAATTTAACATTTTGCAAAGCAGGCTTATCAGGCAATGGTAATAATCTTAGGAGCTAAGGCTCTAAAGACCTTGTCAATGATGTGCACTCGTATGAATCCACTTACATGAGGTCTGATGACACAACACTCACAACAAGTTAAGTGAAACAGTTTTGTTACTCATGGATAGGCAGAAAAGGAAAATAGAGGTTAGGATTTATGGCAATCCAGTCCCCTAAGGCTCAATAGAGCTGCACAGGATGAATGAATTTTTGTCTCCATATGCTCCATGTTGTACCACAGCTGATAGATATCAAATGTCCTCTGTGCCCTGGATTAACTATGGGGGCCCTTGAATGGCTGGACCAATGTAGTACAGGACATCCTATCTTAGGAGCAATGGCAACAGAGCCCATGCTGTCTTTTCCATTTGTTCTCATTTCAGGATGTTACATTCCCAGCACATTCCACAGTCGTTCTTGAGAACTGCAAGTGAGAAAGTGGAAATAGTGCGTCAGTCAAGGCCAGCCAGGAACTCGTCCTGCACATATATTTTTACTTTTATTTTGTCACTAGTGCATCCATAATATGAATTCCATAGTGTTTTCTTCTTTTAAACAGAAATCACAATTCTGTACCACCATATTAAAATCTTTACCTGATCTTTTATGTAGTTGCTAGATCATCTTATATTTTCTGCCTTTATTTTATTGCAATGTGTTTGTAACTAACAGTAGCCACTGTCTCTATTATCTATCAATTCTACCCCTTGGATTCTCCATTCTAAAACATACATTCTGTGGTCTGATGTAAAGAGATTTTTATAATTTCAAAAATTCCATGGCAAATTAATTGTATTCAGTACTTATTTTGTATAACTCTACAGCATTTTGTACTTTAAGTAGATGTTTTAATGATGCTTCTATTTAATGATGCTCTAATCACCATACTGTCCCTTATTTAATAAAATCATCTTTTATATTTTTTTACAAGTTTCTCTTCTGTTTTTTTTTTTTTTTTACTCTGATGTCCAGGATGGAATTCAGTGGCATAATAATAGCTCAAACTTCCTGAAGCCTCAAGCCACTGGGCTCAAATGAACCTCCTGTCTGAGCCTCCCAAGTACCTGGGGGTTACAGATGGCAGCCACTATGCTCAGCTATTTTTTTTTTTAAGTAGAAACAAAGTCTTTCTATGTTTTCCAGGCTGATTTCAAACTCTGGGGCTCAAACAATCCTGCTGCCTTGACCTTCCAAAGTGGTGGGATTACAGGCATAAGCCACCATTCTCAGCCTTCTATTCCCTTTTAAATTTCCCAGTTTTCTCTAAGGCTTCACTCTCAGTCATCCACTTTTCTTTTCGTGCACACACCTTGGATATATTAACATATTCCTATCTTCCAAAATCACTTTCAAAACTGTGTTTTTTATAAATATTACTATTATTTAGTATATATTACTTAATCTTAATTACTTAAATATACTTATATATAAGCATATATACTTAATATATATATATATTACTATCACTTAATAAATTATATTTAATTATTATGCAACGTGGTCTTCATATTTGATGATAAATGAGGATCTCTGCATCTGACCAATATACAGGAACAGGAGCCAAAATTATTGAATTGTATGAAATAACACCAAAATAACCCCTTCAAAATATATCAAACGCATGATTTCAAAACACTAGATATCAAGCAACAAAGAACAATGACACTTGAGAAATCAGGACCAAAGGCTTCTGTCCCCACAAGTTCATATTTTGAAGCCTAATCCACAATGTGATGATATTTAGAATTGGAGCCTTTGAAGGAGTAATTCGTAAGGATAGAGTCCTCACAAATGGGATTAGTGCCTTTGCAAAAGAGGCTCCAAGAGCTCCTTTGCCTCTTCTGCCAAGTGAGGGCAAAGTGAGAAGATGATGTCTGTGAATCAAGAAGTGGGCCCTCACCAGACACCAAACCTTCCCATCCTCCAGAACAGTGAGAAACAAATATTTGTTGTTTATGATTAACCCAAGGTATGGTATTTCATTATTGCAACCCAAATGGACTAAGACAGATTGGGAGAGAATAAAAGTAGATACGTTAATTGACTGTTTCAATTGATTGTTCCAGATTGCACACTTGAGAGACTTCCCAGGGTATGGCATGGTGACATAGTATGTTTTGTGCTGCTATAACAGAATACCATAGACTGAGTAATTTAGAAACAATAAAAAATATTTGGCTCACATTCTGGAGGCTAGGAAGTCCAAGAGCCTGGTGCCAGCATCTGGTGAGGGCCTTCCTGACACATCATTCCATGGTAGATAACAGAAGGTCAAGGCCAGACATCAAGAGAGGACCAAACTTTTTTTATCAGGAACCCACTCTCACAATAACCAACTCATTCCTATTAATCCATTAATGAGGGTAGAGCCTTCATGAGCAAATCACTTTTTTATGGTCTTACCTGTCAACACTTGCATTGAGGATTGAGTTTCCAACACATGAACTTTGGGGACACATCCAAACCATAATACAGAAGGAGTGGGGAATGCAAATAAAACCCCACAGATTTTGTGAGTTGAGAAGATACAAATCATATACTGTGGGGGAATAAGACACTTGAAGGTCAGAAGACAGAGTAATACAGAGAATAGACTGGCATAGAAAGAGCTCTTTAGAGCTATGCAAAGTTGCTCTTCAAGAATTCAACAGAGTACTTACTAATCAATGCATATGTGTGAAGAAACTAGCAGAAGCTAAGAAAATAGCCATTAGAAAAAACTAAATAAAACAGTACATGACACTTACACAGCATGAGCAACAATGTCCATTCCCAATAATCAGAGTGATCAACCTCATAAATTATGAGTCATTAGATGAGTAGTCAGAAACGTCTTGCCTTAATAGTCGCAAGATAGCCCTAACTACACGCTACTCTGATCCTAACAAATTTTAAAAGCTATACTCAAATGAGAAAAACTGGCTACAAAAAATGAGCTGTATCCAAAGTTCAAGTAGGAATATAAAAATACTTGGAATGGGCAAATTTTATAATTTCTAGTTTCCAGTAAAAAAAATAGTAGTCATGCAAAGAGGCTGAAAAATGCAACTTATATTAATAAGAAAAATCAAGCAATTGAACCTAATACAGAACTGACAGGTTAAATGTAGAAGAAAATAATTAAAATTGGTATACCTCTATTCCATATGCTTAAAAAGTTAAGAAGAAATGTAAAAATACAACTAAGAAAGATAAAGTCAAAACTAAATTTATAGTGATCAAACTGCAATTTCTTATTTAGAAGATGTACTGGAAGGATATAATGCATGTGCTACACTGAAGAAATAAAGATTAGAAAACTTGAAAACAGCATTAAAAATACTCAAACTGAAATATACAGGAACGAATTTTATAAAATAAATATCATCAGTATGCTGTGTGAAAATTTCAAGGGACTAATATTCTTGTAATTGAATTCACTGAAGGAGATAAGTCAGAAATACTTAAAAAAATGGCTGAAAAATTTCTAATTTGTTGAAAACTGCATGCCCATAGAGGCTTAAAAAATTCTTCCAATTAAAAAATGGACAAAATATTGTAAAAGTAAATTCATTAATGACAAGATATAAAATGCAAATGCACATGTTACAAAAACCTTAAGTATCATTAGCTGTTAGGGAAATACAAATAAAAACTACCATGAGATAATATTGTACAAATATATAACATCCATTTGATTGATTAAAAAGGAAATATTTGGATATATCAAGTCATGTAAAGATTGGGGAAGAACTGGGGTTTTCACACACTGCTGGTGAACAATTAAAATGATATACATACTTTGGAAAGCAATTTGGTAGTTCTTTAAAGAAGTCAAATATACAAATGCAACATGATACGGACATTTCACTACTAGGTGAGAAACGAAAGCACATGTTTATTCAAGACATGTATATTTTATTTCTAATGTTTCAAAACATAAGAAACCCAAATGTCTATTTTCAGAATGGATAAACAAGTTTTTCTATATTGATACAATGTAACACCACTTAGTAATAATAAAAAAGTAAGCTATTGGCATATGAAAATAGATGAGTCTAAATATAATTATGTTGAGTAAAATAAAAATCAGAGAAAAAAGAGTACACATTGTATTATTACCTTTCTGTAACTCTAGATAATGCAATGTAATATCTCGCCCAGAAAATAGATCAGTGGTTGCCTAATGAGGTCCAGCAGATGAGAATAAGACAAATGAAATGCAAGGGACCTTATATGAGTGATGCATATGTTCAACATCTTCATTTGCAGTGGCTTTCTATGTCAAAATTTACAGGTTATGTATTTTAAATATGCACGGTTTTATTCTAATGAAATCTCGCACAAGTAGAAAAAAGAATTGAAGATCTGTCCTTTTACTGGAGAAATGAGTTTAAAATTTCTTGGGAGGGAAATAGGTAAAATAATAATACAGAAACTCATTGCCAGGTTTTCCTTCTATTGACAATCACGGGCACTTGACTTCATGTAAGCCAAACGCATTTGTTCAATTAAAATGTATTAAAAATGTACCATGTGCTATGTAGGCATAGCAAAATAAATAAAACCTTGTAATGATTATTCTGAGAGAGCTCAAAATCTCATTTATTTCACTAGAGCCAGATCTGATTGCTATTGAGAATTCTCCCTTCTTCTTCTTCTTTCCTTTCTTTTACATACCTACTGATATTGCTCTTTTTCCTGCATGTAGCCACGGTATTTTTTATTTTTTATTTTATTCTCTTCCTTGTGATTTACTTTGGTGAATCCAATAGAGTTAATTTATTCTTACTACTACCCTGTTTTCCAGAGTCTGAATACAGGACCTCCCAGGAAGAAAGGGGTTGGTTAGTGATTATTTGCGATTCTACAGCTTACAAGTTAGTTAAGTCAAATTCAAGATACAGAACTGAAGATGTCAAAAGCTATATTTTAGAAACGAGACAAAGGAAACCAAATGAGATTTTTTTTTTTTTTTAAAGAAAAAGAGTGAGGACTTAAACTAGAGCTTCCCAAGTTACTTTTCACATCTCTTTTCTCTTTCAAATGATGCACTCTAAAAATTTGGTTCATTTTTGTTTAGACTTTTACTTTCTTGTAGCACATAATAATAGAAAATAGAAGCATTGCACAACTATATAGTGCTTATTTTGTATCACATTCTATTTTAACTATACTGAAAAACTTTACCATGTAATTACTATTATGATTTCCATTTTACATATGACAACATTGAGGCATGGAGAGACTAAATATATAAACATCTCACGTGTAGGCATCTGGCAGTCTAGTTTCACAGTGTGTGCACAGTACAGTAAGTCCTCACTTGAGTTCTTGGAAATTTTAAGCAAAGCAGCATATAACAAAACCAGTCTTATTATAGGCTAATTGATGTAAACAAGAGTTAACTTTCTATGGCATATTTCTGGCCACGAAAACGTCACCAAACTTCAAAAGAAGGACCAAAAGACTCCTAAAAGTCATCATTGAAATAAACATGAACTATACATACATCAAAAAATTAACAAAAACAAGGATGATCAATATGAACCCAGGTGTTCTTGTTTGGGGTTGAGAATGACCAGAGCCTATTCCAGCAGCTCAGAGCACAAGGGGGAAACCAGCCTTGGACAGGTGCCATTCCATAGTATGCTCTCTCTCTCTTTCTGTCTTTCTCTATGCCTTTGTCTGTCTGTGTCTGTCTGTCTCTCTCTCTTTCTCTCTCTCTCTCTCTCTCTCAGACTGGAATGGTGTAGACATGCCAGCTCGCCTAAGGTGCACATCTCTGGAATGTGGGAGGAGACTGGAGTACCTGGAGAACACCCACCCAAATGTGGGAGAACATGCAAATGCCACACAAACAATGATCCTAGCTGGGATTGATTCTTTTCTCATCAATAGTATAATTAAAAAATATTGACTAAAATGATATTCAAGGATCAGCGAGCAGTATTAAGAAGAAGAGAGTTGATGTCCAGCGTTCCGGTATTTCAGAGCAAGCACAGATCTGTAAGTAAGCATTTATCTTCTTTTTCTGTATACACAAGAATTTTACCTCAAAGAACTATTTTCCAGACTTGCTTGGTGTTTTCAATTTCATCACCTAGTAAAGGGAGAAGCGGAACGAGACCCTGAGAAGTGGAAAGGAAAACAAACAATTGTTAATTTGTAAAACTGTTACTTAATTTCAAATATTGTCTAAAGAAAATTCAAGATAAAAGAAAAATAGCTGCCATTGTATTAGCCTTCAAACACAAAAGCAAAAGAACAGTAATTTATGGAAATTTAACAAAGAAATTTGGATGTCAGCCAATTTAGAAACAAATAAAAAGCATTAATTTGAGAGAAAAAAATTCTTGCCTTCCAGAAGTTAACTCCTCACTTCTGGGAGTATCATTAGTTAGCAGAATGGTAGTGTCAATATTCCCAACCAGAACCTGACAGAAATAATTGAAAATCTTGGTTATCATGGGTTTCTTTTTTGTACTAAAGTTCATATGAGAAGTTTAAAGTCAATTGGAAGTAGAGAGTAAAGTGACCCTGATTCAGTGGAAACTTTGAAAAGGTATAGAAGCTTTAAAAAAAAGGTCATCATAATTCTCGGAATTGCAGGTATTTTCTCTTTAGGCAGCCTTCTAAAGCCCTTTCATGCTAGTGAAAGTAAGCTGTGTGCTACTTTTTGATGATATTGCCCATGATAAACCTCAAATGGTGAGGAAATTCATTTTCAGATACAGATCTGAAGCTAACTTATCCAACTTATCTGATCAGAAAATCTTGCTGTAAATCTTTCAAAAACAAGATGACTTGTGAGATTTTTAGTAATCCCAGAATGTGTCCGGGGAGAATATGTGACATGAGCAGTTTTCTGTATGGTTTCAGCTGATACTAGGAAATACATGACCCAAGGAAATAGAAATCCTCACGTAAGCAAGAATATCAGGTCTTCCCAGAGCCCAAAATGTAAGAAAGATTAAATTATCAGTGCTTACTGAATTTATAATTTTATTTACTCCAAGAAGTTTCCCCATATATCAAATTCATTGCACCCAGTTTTAGGAATTAATAACTAAAATAGAGACAATTCAAATCTATTTGATTCTTAAAAATCAAGATCTGAACTGCAGTCCTGTTTTCTAGAGTGATTGTATCTCAAAATCATCTGACCCTTTCAATTATCTGAAGGCGCTAACTTGATTGTGTTCAAGTAGGAATGAAGTTTTTAGCCAGTCTGAAAAGTTATTGCTGACTTATTTTTAATAAATAAGACTCATTTTGCCTTATTTATTTATTTATTTGTGTGTAACAGTCACTTGGCATAGCAAACTTTAAAAGAATTCAATGGGGAGATACAACAAAACTTAGATGTTTTAGTAATACTGCATAATTTAATAATCGATAAAAATACGTTTAATTTTTTGGTGATACACTAAACTATATTAAAACTTAGTCTTGCTAACATATGTGGGCCTCCCTTGCTCCAGAGGAAAGTGGACATGTCTAAGTCCGGTTTTCAGCCTGAAGATTTATTATATAGCTACACACAAGTCATCCTCTTCTTGTCACTCTCTTCCTGAAGGATTTCAGGCAAAGCACTAAATCTCTCTTGACCTCAGGTTAGTCATCTATAAAATGAGGGGATTGGAGCAGATTGTCACTGTGTCCTGTAACTGTAAAATTACATGTTTTATATATTTTCTACATTTGTTCTTCAGTTCCTCCTACTGAGAGGTAATCCTTAAAAAATGAATAGCATTTACTATATGCTATACCATTAAATATTGTTTGTGAAAGTAGACAACATAAAACACTGAGCTCTTTAAAATTCAGTTTTTGTAGAAAAGAATACTGGGGCTCAATAAGTGTAAGTCCCTGTCCAGCCTCATGCAGATCCTTAAGAATATAACAGAAATTTAGTTGCAGACCAATTCTCTATTGACTATTGCATATCCAAGTATATAATGTTCAATGTATTTGGTATTTCAAATGTGTTTTTAAAATAATGATCCTATGTGCTTTGTACTTATCTTCTTTGAGTCAAATATACTTGCAAAATCAAAAGATCATCTGTGTATATATTAAAGTATAATGTCCACAAATAAAAAAATAGGAAAGAAACACAGGAGACTGTGACTCTAAGTCAAAAAACTATAACAGAGAAGAAAATAAAAGCAAGTTAATGTAAATCTATCAGCTCAATTTAATTATACCATCCAAATTGCAGAGCGTTACTTATGGAAAAAAATGTCAAGTTTCAAAAATAAAATAAAATAAAATAAAATAAAAAAGACCCGATGAGTTTTAAAGATATGTGGAGCTTATTCAAGAGCATAAATTTGATAAAAGTGTAAAAAAATTGACATTACAAAAATCATGTGACATAATAATGTTAGAGTATAAGCAAATAATGTTGATTGTTCCGTCCTGTCAGTAGATAGTTAGAGGGTGGGATTAAAGTGATTTAATTATCCTTTTTCATATCATCGGACTGGAGAATATCTTTTTGGAGAGATAAGAATAGATAGATACAACATTTTGGAGGAAGGAGGGATTAAATCTAAGATTTATAAATAGTTAATACCAGATAAGAGTCTTTAGGGAGTACAAACTTTTCTTTGCCTTCTCGTACATTTGTCTGCCTATGTGGAATATTCTAAATTCACATATACTATTCTGTACATACAAATGTTACTGATCTTTATTGCATTCTTTTACAACACTGATTTTAGTCATTATTTTCTTGTTCTTAGACCTCAATTTACATCTAGTTTCTATACTTTCAATAAATAAGTTTACAATTATTTTCTTTCTTAAAAATTATGTGTACTTAATTTGCAACGTGGAATAAATGACAGAAAGGTAGTCACTGCTGTTAATATGTTCCTTTAATTCATGTGTACCAGTTACCTATTGAAATACTAGTGCCATGTAAGAACCTGTCCAACAACTCAGTGAATTAAAGCAAAAAGTATTTATTTTGGTAATTTGTCTTGAGATTGATTGGGGTGTGGCTGTTCTAGACTGAGCAGAGATAGACTTCACTACAGTCTGTAAATTGGATCTGGTTAGTGCCACGTCTCTCATCCATACACCTTGATCCTACAGATTACATAATACATGTGCTTCTCATGTGATGGCAGAAGCACAAGAGGGTCAAGCAGAAATATAGGATTTCTCTATATAGAAGAAAGAGAATTATACACTATCCTTTGTATTCGCATTCTATTGACAAAAGCAAGGCTAAGCTCTATATCTACTTTTTTCTAATATAAGTGTTATAAAGTTAGTTTAACAAGTCTGTATTCTACAGATATTAATGTAGCTAAAATTTATAAGCACATAACTTTTTACTGAATTCAGGAAAAATGTTTTACAGTCTCCATTTATAAATTGTTTGATTATAAGATAAACTTTTTTTAGGTTTTCCTGCTCAATAAACAAAGTTCGATAAACTATTTTTATAGTCTGTTCTCCCATTGCAAAGAGACTGCGTTGTGCACAATTAATATATAAAAATTAAATATCACCTCCTTTTAAAATTTAATAATAAAATCATACTTCTATGAGAAGGATCATAAATGTTTCAGTTTTATTATGGGTAATCTTATTTTAGAGAGATGAAGTCATTTGTGCTTTTCCTTCTTGATGCAAACTATAGTTCTTTTTAGAGGATTTTCCACACATTACTTATTTATCTCTATACCACACATATATCTGTTCCCCAGGTTATACAGAGCTCATTGCTGATGACTAATAAACACTTGATATAATTGGAAATTTAATTCTATGTGTAGCTAAAAAAATTACATTTTAGATAATCATTTCATATTGTTGAGAGAAAAGTATTGGAGACAAAGGAAAATGTATCTATGTGGAAATTTCTGTGTGCTAAAAATCTGTGTGATTAATTCTTTTAAATAAAATGGACATTATATTCTAAGATTAAATGTTTTATGGTTAGCTTTACTAATTTCTACTGTTTTTTGTCAAATATTTTCTCTTCTTACTTCAATTTATTTAATCATTAACTGACAAAGTATGTGTCAACCCTATAAATGGAAAACATTGAAATTAAAAAAATTATGTGTATCTGCTGTATTGGTACCGTTCACTGCACTCATGCTAGCACAGAAAATGTATGCATGTATCTCATGATTTTCTGTTGAGTAACTTACAAAAAAAATTAATCCATTGCTCAGGAGATGAAGAAAGATGGTCACTGAGTTTAGAAAAGTAAAGTCAACCAGGAAAATCTTCTTATAACTGGAGTATATTGATTTAAAAAACCCCAGCATATATGAATCTGTGCTTGAGTTGAACATTCTATTTGACAACTACTGAGTTTGTCCAGATAAGGCTGTGGAAGTAGTTAGCCTTGCAGCTTTATCACACGACTGTTATATACTCCATAATTGGTTTTGTAAACTTAGCCTTAATGGTGTCTAGGTTCATGTCAGAACAATCACTTGAAAATTCAGTGTCAGCTCATGATGTATTATCTTTCTTTAGTTTGTAGATATTCTAATTTTTTAAATTACATTTTTGTATATTTCTATATAATGACCTGAAATCACTTTTACTCTCATCGCTAAAGGTTTTTCAGTTACTGTTCGTGTATACATAGTATTGCATTAGATATTATTCAAAGCTAGTTGAGTAGCATATGTGGATGTTTGTTTAACCTAGCTCATATATGTGTGTGTGTATATATATATATATATATATATGTATGTGTATATATATATATATGTGTGTGTATATATATAATATGCATAAATGGGCAGATATATAAGAAGCATGTAAAGGATAAGCATGAAAAAATTACAAAGATATAAGTGTAAAATAATATTAATTGTAAATTCTTACCCTATTTAAATATACATTGTATTTTACTTAGTTATGCATATGTGATTCAATGATATAATTTTATAAATCCTTTCTTATTTTACAAGATTGTATAGTCAAGACACCCCTTAAAGTTTGGCTATGTGACAAAATTTAAAACACAACTTTATTTCCCTGAAGTCAAAATTAAGAGTTATATTTATTCTCTTTGTGGAAAACAAATCTTAATACATCTTATAATACATCCTATAATTATAATGATATCATGTAATAGTATCCTAGTTTTCTTTCCTTTTATGTTCTCTTGAATTCCTACAAAATTTATCCAACAGGTAATTTTAGTGAGAGCCTACCATGTGCCAGAAACTGTCTCTGGTGTTAAGTATAGAATCATAAGAAAACACAATACCCCTCCTGTTAAAGTTGTGATTGAAATAATGAGGGGCATTGTGATTGTAACAACTTTAAATAATTTTACAAATTTGCCCATAGGATTTCTTCCCAAATATTTGGTATGATCACAACATTTTTCTAGCACATAGTACATGTTTGAAAAACTAAACATTTTATTTTCTATTCTCTTTATACATACCAAAGTTTTAATTTGTAGAATTTTTTACTTTATTTTTCAATGATTATTTTTCTTATTTGCATTTTCTTTATCCTACTTCTTTGCCCTGTCATTTTTTTCTAAACTTGTCATCTTAATTTACAGGGAGCTAATCATAATCCTGAATTATACAATCTTCAATATCATAATTTCAAATGTTAATATTCCAAAAGATCAAAATCTCAGAAATATAATTCTGTAGATATGAACATTTAAAAAAATTATTTACGTTTTTGTTTGACAAATGTATAAAAACACAACAGAACACTTTATAGGCCATTTTATACAATGAAATAGGCAATAATTAGATGCATTTTTGCAACCATAAACATTCTGCTATATTATAATAGTCACATGAGTGTAACAGTTATGAGGAGACAAATTATGTTCAAAAAATATAGTTAGAAAAAGTGACTGTATAGGCTGTGCACGGTGACTCATGCCTGTAATCTCAGCACTTTGGGAGGCTGAGGAAGGTGGATCACTTGAGGTTAAGAGTTTGAGACCAGCCTGGCCAACATGGTGAAACCTCACCTCTTCTAAAAATACACACATAAATAAATAAATAAATTAGCCAGATGTGGTGGCAGGCACCTGTAATCCCAGCTACTAGGGAGGCTGAGGCCGGAGATTGCAGTGAGCTGAGATCCCACCATTGCACCACACCCTGAGCAACAAGAGTGATGCTCTGTCTCAAGAAAAAGAAAAAAGAAAGAAAATGTGAATGTATAAACATATGGATTTTTGGTTGGTTATTTTATACACTTAGCTTTTAAACTATGGTCATCTGAAATATTGTGATGGACAACCTAAGTCTGTTTGATCTGACAGATGAAAAACCAAATTGGTCATCACCATCTAAACAGTTGCCCAAAGAGCCAGGATCTCAAAAATTTTTATATTTCATGAATGTAGATGTAGAAAGAGAATATCTGTTAATTTACTGAGGAAGCTTTAATATTTTTATCTACAGACACAATGGTTACACACAACGTCAATGTTGTGATAATGCTCTTTTATAAAGTCAAATTAGCAAAATATGCATAAAAATTAGAACTCTTTTAAAATCTTTACACAACTATACCTCCAGGTATTGGAAATGATACAAAGATAAACTATGCATCATAGTGAATTGTCAAAAAATAATGTTGACAATTTTAGTGGGGAAAAACTAAGAAAAGAAAAAAACTTATAGGAAAAAGTGCCTTACAGGAATAGATTGTGGGCAGTTTCATGGAAGTAATCCGTAACAGCTGACCGACTTTCATTATCATTAACTATTTTTTGAAGTCTTGTGTTGCAATTAATAGCTCCTTTATTTTTTTAGGGCATTGCTCTCCTCAGAGAATACATTCAAATTAATTTTCTACATGGCACTGCTCTTTTTAAAATTGTTCTGATTCTATATCCACCTACATAAGCCTTTTCTATTAAACTTTCACATATTTTGTGCACTGATTTTATGTTGTTCTGTGCACTTGGAATTCTACTCCACAGACACTTATACAGACCACAAATTTGAAGGACACAATACTGGTAATGGAACAGCAGCACCAGTACATAAGTATCTTCTTATCCTACTGTTCACGTAATCATTTCAAACCAGTCAATAACTTCACTGGCTGGCTTCTTCAAGCAAATTCTGCTTTAATTCATTAAAAACTCCTGAAATTTCATCAGGGGAAAGGAATGCCGATGCAGACAGATGACACATTTTAAAACTAAAATTTTTGTTGTGTCCCTATGAAGTTGCCAATCCGCTCTTCTGAATTTTCTGCCAAATGTAAATAAAGACAATTACAAGGTAATAAGCTGCCTAATATGATGTAACTAACATGATGCAGCTATCCTGTGCACAATCGAAAACCACAGTAATACCTTCCCCAGCATGTGGATTCCAGGATTTCAACTCTTAGAATTATATTCTTTTGGGATTGTGATTTTCAGAATTTTATATGTTATGGACTTCAGACTTTGGAAATTTGGACTTTAAATATTTTAATTTTTAGAGATTTTGATTATTTGATATTTCAAGTTCTGAGATTATAGTGTTCAAGGTTTTTGTCTTTTGAGATTATGATTCAAATGGTAATTTTTAAATACTCTAATGTTTAATATACGCACTTAAAAGGATCATTCTCCTTCATAATATTACAATTGTTGAACTTATAAGTATTAACATGTTTTATTTTGCTTGTTGATTGTAGGTACTTCATGTTTTCAATACTTTTTTTTAAATTCATAAATATCTTCAAAAGTGTTTCTTTTTTAGTTTTAATTTCCAGCTGCATGAGAGATTTTGATTTAGAATTGTGTTCTGATTAACAATTTGAGTGCTTTTTAATAAGGAACGTAGTCTATATTATATCAATGTACTGATATTTAAACTAGAATAAAAGTTACATAAAGATTTATATTTTTATTTTCTTTTTCAAAACTCATACTTAGAGGGTTCCTAGCCTAGAATTTAACATTGTTCCTGAACAAGTGATTGAACTTTAGAATTTTAAAAATGAGAACATAAAGAATAATACAATGCTATTTCAGTTACATATTATTCAGTATTTTCCTCCCAAAAAAGCAAATATGCTACTGATTTATTTTAAATCCTCCTTGTTTCTGAGCAAAATGATTAGTGTTTGCAAATATCCTATTATAAGATTTTGGTCCATATCTTATAAAGAAATAAATTTGTTTTGTTATGTAGCTTTTTTGAAGACTTTCATATGAAACTTTACTTCCTAGTGTTCAACTATATTCCTTTTGTTTTTCCTCTTTGATTATCTATTATATTTGAAAGCAGTATTAAAAACCTGTATAGTAGTAAAGAATTTTCCTTGAGTTAGGGTTAAGATTTTCTATATTATCAATCAGTGACAGTCCAAGTTACTATGAGATATGTTTCAAAGCTGATGCAATAGCCTATATATACACTAACTGAAAAACTCTAATTTGTCTTTTTATCAAATGAAATTTTTCCGTTTAAAATGAACTAATTTTAAACATCCTACCTAGCTACAATTTCCAAGATACGTGCTTTTTACTCTCATGTAAAAACAGAAAGCAAAAGCACGCAGAGTATAGAAAACTGTTATCTCTTAAATTGCTTCTTCTTCTTTTACCTCTTTAAAAAATGATTCCCCATGGTAATATAAAAATGTGAATATGCAAACACAGTAAGATTCAGTAGGATGCAAAAGTGAAACTCTGCATTCAATATCTGTCTCCTTCTAGGCTTTTAGAATAATTATTTAGATAGCTCCAGCATTGCTTTTCAGCATTGCTATTCGGTGGGTTTTCTTCACGGTTGGCTACAGTGCATTAAATTTGTTACTGGTCATTTGCCAGGGACTTAGTACAATGTAGAGTTAGAAACATATTTATCAATACATAATACTAAAAATATAAATTTTATTGTATAACATATCATGAGCTGAAACTTGAATACATACATTATGTTAAAAATTTAAAATAAACAGTAATACTTATATTTCTATAATCCTATTGGGGACGTTCAATGCTATGTGGACATAAATTAGGATAATTATTTAAACTAAACATAAAGTAAATTGGACCTATTAGCTTACAGGAAGTGGCAAGACATAAATTCAAATATCCCCTAAAATGAGTGAGTATAGTTATTCTTCTGGCAATGGAAGAGACATTTGCTTATATATAGGTATATTTCTGTTAATTAGCTAATTTTTATTGCAGTAATTTCAATTTAAACGTTGATTTATTTTTTGCTCATGTTCCATGTTTCGTTGTCTGCTATTAGAATGCCTTAAGGTGGCCAGATTTAACAAAATAAATAAATAAATAAATAAATGGCAACCAGTTATATTTGAATTTCAAATAAACAATGGGCATCTTTTTTAGTATAAATATGTCCCAGGAAATATTTGGAATACACGTCTACTAATGTTGTTGTTGTGGTTGTTTTCTGGAAATCAAATGTTACTGGGTGTTGTGTATTTTATTTGACAACCTTACCCTTGAGGTATCAAAGTAAATCCGAAAGCAGGCTGGCAACTCAGCCAGCCACAATCCCAGACATCCTTGGTCACCATATTAGAGGAAAGGGGAGTATGGAGTTTCTGCATCAGAGGGTAAAGATTATAGTCCTCAGTCTTAACAAATTCTTTTTTTTTTTTCCTGTGCTGTTTGCAGACTAATAATCCAGGAGCGTCTTGTTTTTTTTCATCTCTTATTTCACATAAATTAATTCAGACTCTAGGAGTCCTCTATAGGTTTATAGACAGTTTTTAATATTATCCCCTGGAAAAATAAATTAAGGAGAATGTGCTTCAATATAATTACATTTTATCCTTTATTAAAAAGGTGAATATATTTTCTTCTTAGTATGGTTAACAAATATACAACACTAATGGTGATACCTATGAGATCATATGCTAAATTAGCTAAAGAAATCAGTCAAAATAACAGAATTTTGCAAAATGTTTATTAAGTTTAAAAACAAAATAAAATATAAAATGCATAGGTAGATAGCATGACTAACAAAAGTAAACACTGCTGGAATAACCCAGCAGTACTGATTTTTTAAACTGTTAGTGAAAACTATTCTTTAAAAACAGAGAGCACCCTTTGTGTATTTTTATTTAGAGCATGTCCTATATTAGAAAGATTTAGATCCATCTGTTGTTCCATATTTCTCCAACATTTCTAAAGAAATAAATCTCAGTATTGACTATGTATTGTCAATCTCTCTCCTAAGGAAAAAATCAAATTATGAACTCATATAGTAATAACTGGAACTTAATAATTTACAGTATCTAGATGTGGAAATAGCAAAGATGAGATAAGAGCAAATTGGGTTAATTTCAATGAAGATTATTTTTGTTTAATTGGGTAGAATATATGGAGGGTTTTTTTTTTCAATATTCAAATGTGTTCAAATCAAAATGTGTTGTTTGGTTTGGGATGTCAATATATTGGAGTGCATGAAGACTACAGACAATAAAGATTTAAAGAATTTGAAAACCAAAATTCTTAGAATAATTTAAAGCATATTTGTAATGTGACTTTCTCTTGGAAAGTCATTGCTAAATGATTTTATTTGCTCTTCCAATCTCTTTAGTATCTACCAGGAAAGCAAGTTGACAAAGGGAACTTTTGTCATCTTTTGGAGTGTTGCAGTAACACTCACCTTTGTGCCACCACTGTGGTCTAAGATCTCTCACCCGCAGAAGTAACCTGTGGCAAATGTGGATACTCTGCCAAGCACAGGAAAAAGTATAACTGGAGTGCCAAGGCTAAAAGGCAAAATATCACTGGGACTGGTTGAATGAGGCAGGTAAAAGTTGTGTACAGCAGGTTCAGACATGGATCCCATGAAGAAACAACACCCAAGCCCAAGAGGGCAGCTGCTGCAGAGTCCAATTCATCTTCAGAATTTCAAAGACTGGGAATGCAATGAATACTCTAGCTCTATACTTTTTTCTTAAAGATTTTATTTTCTTGCTTCTCCATTTTTGCTTGCAGATAGAGAATTTACTTTATTGCTAGGACAACTTTCTCGCTTTGAGTCTAGAATTTCTATGTGGGTCTTTAGTTTTAAGGGAGAACTAGTCAAATTTGAGGGTCTCAAGTATTACTAAGGGAGGGTGAGAAAGACTTTACACTTTCTTTTCTGCTTTAGGGTTTGAAGACATTTGTTTTCAGTAATTTTTAGACTACTAATTTTGTTGAAAAATTAGGGGATGATTCTGGATGATATGCCTACTTTTATCTCTGGCTTTAATTATATAACATTGCCTCATTATTAATGGTAATTATGTTTTCGGAGTATATTTGAGCTTTAAAAACTTGTTAGTATTAAACATTTGTATATCTATTGAATACTTTATTATATGTTTAAATTTCTTTTTTTTTTTTTCGAGACGGTCTCACTCTGTCACCCAGGCAGGAGTGCAATGGTGTGATCTCAGCTCACCGCAACCTCCGCCTCCTGGGTTCAAGTCTCCTGCCTCAGCCTTCTGAGTAGCCGGGACTGCATGCACACACCACCATGCCAAGCTAATTTCTGTATTTTTAGTAGAGATAGGGTTTCACAGTGTTGGTCAGGCTGGTCTTAAACTCCTGACCTCGTGATCCGCCTGCTTCGGCCTTTCAGAGTGCTGGGATTACAGGCGTGAGCCACAGTGCTGGGTCATTTAAATTTCTTAGTACCAAATTATACTTATTATAAAACTAAATGAACTCCTGTTTACTGGAAATTGTATTTCCTTATTATATTCTCATTACAACTTATAGGTAGGGACCACTTATCATTATTAACATTGATAGTTTATTGACACCCTTGTTGTTATTCCAGTTGAGATCAAGAAGTTGTATAAAGAAGTTTTACTAATAGAAGAACTCAACTAGACACACATTCATACACACACCTATATAAACTATGAATAGTGTTAAGACTTAAAGATATTGGTTAATTAATAATTAAATATACAGAACTTTAAATAAGTACTACTTTTATTATTTGCTCTCCATTCTCTGTCCTAGTATTTTTACAGGAAGCTATAAACAATTTGTATCATATGAGATTCAGAAAAAGAAGAAAATTTGCACAAACTTGGGGAAAACCTAGAATAATTATACCTTCTTCATAACAGGTAAAATTACTTAAATAAATACATTTCATCAATTTACTTGAAGTTTATATTTCTATGGTAAATATTGTAGACTGGCAACAGATGACAGGTTAAAATAGTGTTCTAGAATGTCATGTCATTCTAGCTTGCATAGCCTAATTCTTCCACAGATGTTCTATAGTAGTTTTCCGAAATGCTACTTAACAACAACAAATAAATGACATT
Source organism: Cheracebus regulus (assembly GCA_963574635.1). NCBI lineage: Eukaryota > Metazoa > Chordata > Mammalia > Primates > Pitheciidae > Cheracebus > Cheracebus regulus. The sequence continues at coordinate 50,056 of CAUYQU010052474.1, forward strand.
AAACATTTTAACAGCATTACTGCTCTTAATCTTTCCCCCAAATCTGAGAAATAAAAATGGTAAAAGGGACTGGGCGTGGTGGCTCATGCCTGTAATCCCAGCACTTTGGGAAGTCAAGGAGGGAGGATCACTTGAGTACAGGGGTTTGAGACCAAACTGGCCATCATAGTGAAACCGTGTCTCTACTCAAAATACAAAAATTAGCCTGGTATGGTGACACAGGCCTTTAATCCTAACTGCTCGGGAGGCTGAGGCACAAGAATAGCTTGAACAGGGGAGGAGAGGTTGCAGTGAACTGAGATTGCGCCACTGCAATCCAGCCTAGGCTACAGAGGGAAACTCTGTCTCAAAAAAAAAAAAAAAAAAAAAAAAAAAAAAAAAAAAAAAAAAAAAAAAAGGAACAAAACAAATTAAAAAAGTTTGTGTTATATATTTTAAAAAAAAAAAAAAAACCAGAGGGGTTAAAAAACTTTTTAAAAAGTTTAAAATACAA
>CAUYQU010052475.1:0-26928 GCA_963574635.1 Cheracebus regulus
GCTTATTTGTTTTTTTATCCCCTATTCCTTCCTGTCTCCATTGTTAAACACAATTATTGGCATAAAAGAGGTTTTTAATACCCATTTTTAGATTGTATTCTAGCCTGGGCAATAAAACAAGAATCCCATTCTCTCTCCCTCTTTCTCTCCCTCTTTCTTTCTCTCTTTCATTCTTTTTTAAATTTCTTTTGCTGTTTCTTTCTTTCTCCTTTTCTCTCTTTTTCTAAAATCTCTTCCTCTTTCTTTCTCTTTCATTCTTTTTTCTTTCTTTTGATGTTTCTTTCTTTCTCCTTTTCTCCCTTTTTCTAAAATCTCTTCCTCTTTCTCTCTTTCATTCTTTTATTCTAAAAATAATAATAATAATAATAATAATATACAGCTAAATAATCCACAGGTCAAGTGAAAGTCTCAAAGAGAATTTGAAACTATCTTGAACTGAATGAAAATAAAAATACAACATGTGCAAATTTGTGGAATATAGCTAAAGCTGTGTTTAGAAAGAAATGTATAGCATTACATGTTTAGAGAAAAATAAAGAACTAAAATATATAATTTAGGTTTATAACTTAAGAAAGTAGAAAAGGAAGAGCAAAATAAACCCATGTCAAGTAGAAAAAGGAAGAAATAGTTATCCATCAGAATAAATAATGAATAGATATCAATGAAATTGAACACAGAAAAACAACAGGGCATATCGATGGAACCAAAAGTTGGTTCTTTGGAAAGATCGATAAATGGCAGCACATGCTGAGTCACCCATCACCCTTGTGGGCCTTTGTTATGGACGTTGGCCCAAGCCTATGTCAGCTGCTTGCTCTCAGGAAAGGTCAGTAGTTGTGGTAGTCCATATGATTCTCTAGGTGGCTGCATTACACAGTGCACCATTATTTCCGTCAGTGGTTCTTAACTTTAGGTACAATGTTTTCTTTTATAACATTAAGTGCATCCTTTACTGTTGTAAAATTAACTTATGCGTGGTATAAGTTACGTGGATTAGTGGTACAAAAATGAAACATAATGCTTAAAAGTAACATGGAACAAAATGAATTAAAAATCTGTATATAATCTTTAGGGGGGAAATTGACAAACTTGTAATAAATTAGAAGAGAGAGGGAGAGAAGATATAAATTACCAGTATCAGTATTAAAGAAGGCATATCACCATATATCCCACAACATTAAAAAGACAATAAAAATGTACTATAAACAAATCTACATACATAAATTTAACAACTTAGATGAAATAGATTCATTTCTTGAAAACCATAAGCTACCAAAACTCTCTGTAGATGAAAGACAACCTAAATAAATTGAGTGTCCTTTGACTCTTAAGATAATTGAAGCCACAGTTGAAAACTTTCTGAAAAAGAAAGCTTATGCCCTAGATGATTTCACAGATATGAAAAAAAAAAAAAAGGCAAAGAAATCTCTTCCAGAAAATACTAGAGGAGGAAACACTTCTCAGTGCATTTTACAAGGTTAACATTATCCTGGTACCAAAGTAGACAAAGATCGTACAAAGAAAGAAAATATTCCTCATGAACATAGATGCAAAAATCCTCAAAAACACTTGTAAATTTAATAACAGAAATATATAGAAATAATAATACACTATGGACATATGACACTCAAACTGCAGAAAGCCAAAGAAAAAAAAATATGGTGGTGATGGTTGTACAGCTCTATTAATTTACTAGATATCACTGAATCGTCTAATTAAAATGAGTGCATTTATGTTATGTAAATTCTATCTCAATAAAGCTTTTTGAAAAATGAGTCAGTGACTCTGAGAAGCATTAAAAGTAAGTGCTGGTGTCAGGTAGAAAGCATTTATCTACATCAAGGAATCATTCACATTTTTCCTAAGCAATCAAGACTCTCAAGAAGTAAATTTAAAACAGGCCAAGTCCTTGTGAGGTTCTGAGATAGGTGGGTTACTGAGTAGAAATCCTTGACATCACTATGCATTTTCTATTTGGTAACTTCTTTCATCTGGATGAGGCAATGTGAATAAATCAGCATTGAATCTGTTGTGTTCAATAGCCCGTCTTTGAATCTGAGTGTGTTTCAACCATGGATTTTCTCTCATTTTTAATTTGCATGTGCGTTTAAAGTTTACTTTTCTACCAGACTGACAAATATTTTTTGGCTCAACTTTTAATAAATGATACTGGCAAACCATCACAGCACACGGTTAGATGCAAAGAAAGCAAGAGGCTACCAGGAAGCTAGGCCTTCGATGGGACACATCTCTCTGTTTAAAATGCACACACATTTCTGCTTCTAATCAGTGCTTTTTCCTCTCAGGAGAAAAAAACATAGTTTCCAGAGTGAAATAGCTTCACTGACATTTTCCCTTTGATGCAATGCTTATCTACTCCCCTCCGAAGGTTTCTCATTGGGTTTGTCTTATGCTTTCAACAGTTTCTTATCTGATTATTGTCATTTGTACAGCCCTGAAGCCTTTTACTCTCCAAGGGTGGGTATCTATTGTTAAGGGTTTATTGCTTGAAAAGGACATGATTTTCAAAAAGATTTTTGTCCTCCACTGGTAATCAGCACACAAATGCATCACTGCTTTAACCTCGTTGCCATTGGAGAAGTTTTCATGTGGATTTATGTTCTAATCCAGTAATTAGCTAGAACAATTTTATTAAGGGGGATAAACAGGGCAGTGAGAGAGAAGAGAACACCAGTTTAGGAATGAGGAAATTCATTCCAGGTTTACTGTCCTCCTCTGTGTAACCCTGGTTGAGCAAATCATTTCTGGCAGTTTGGCATTACATGAAGCATTTGGGGTTGACCTGATACGGTTTCTATCCATGCAACAAAGCAAGTTATGCAGGAAAGATGAACTGAAATGATTACACTGAAATTGATTCATTCCATTCAGACAAAAGGGGTGAAGGGTAAAGAGATTCTTATGATACTGGTAAATGCTTCCTTAAGGGGAGTGAGCCATTCTCCAAATGGCTGATGCATGGCCCGCTTGCCATACTTCTAATGGCCTGCTCCGATAAACCCAGTTCACAGTTATATTCACAGAATAATGTGAATGGAAGATTTTCTTCTTCTTCTTCTTTTTTTTTTTTTTTTTAACAGAGTAGAAAAAAGAAATGGCATGGACAGAGTATGGGGTTCAATCAGGGAGTTACAGTTAAGAGAGAAGTCCCTACAAGAAGAAAAGGAAGAACTGTAAACTTCCTTAAGGGATTCTATAGCATTGATGTGTGGATAAAAAGACTGTCCTCAGGTTGTGAGCAACTTGATTCATTCATTTTATCTCCCCCTTTAGAGCTAATGTGTAAATCTTACCAATAGTGCAGACCTTAAAACCTACGATTAAACATCCTAGACATGCCCCTGGACCTACAGATGTGAAGCCAAAATCTTGTAGTTTATCCAGAAAGTATACTTCTCTTGCATTTTTAAAACAAATTAATTCATGATGTAATCCTTAGATTTGCTTTCATGGGGTTTTTGAGGGCAGACAATTTTGGTAAAATATACTTAAAAAATGTAAGCTAGGTAAATAATGTAGCATGAAGTAGATACCAAACAAAATGAACAACAAAAAACAAAATAAAATATCACAATTTCAAAGAGAATTGCATAGAGCAATTTTATTTGGGGCTTAATTTTTAATAATTTCAAAGTAGAACTTCTAACTGTGCTAGTGGGGCAAGTTGCATAGTCTTTTGGGGACTGAGTTTCTTCACCTTTAAAGTGGGCATGATAATTCTTGACTTTCTTGACTGTTAAGAATATTAAATTATTGAATATATTTAAATGCAAAGCATGGTGTCTGGCACATAAATTATAGTCTTCACTTCTATTTTCTGTACCTTAATTTATTATATTGCAAACCGGAATTGTTTATACAACCTGCTTTAAAATTAGTGTGAGGGGAAGGCATGATAAATAATGGAAAAATGTTGACAAAATTATTACAGGACACATTGAGTATTAATAGCTTGCTTGTATACTTTGAATTCTAGTAGTGTTTGAACCTGGGGAAAGCTTAAAAGTTCTGCCATGTGAAGATGTTGAATACACAAGAAAGCATTTGGCCAAGTTATTTCACAAACCTGTTGGTAAAACAGCCATAACAAATGGTGACACTAGTATTTCTAGTTCCCCCATGTGATTTGACCATATGGACAAGCGCTGACTTTTTAAGCTGATCATATTTTAAAATCCTGGTTTAGTTTATTTACCAAAGGGCACAAACTCAAAGACATACGGTCATTAAGAGAGATAGCAGTATCCCCTCAGCAGGTAACTATATTTGTAAACATCACTGGGAGTGCCCATACAACAATTCCAGGCTAGTAAGATGAGAAAAGAAGATTACAAAATGAAAATATAAAACTGACTGTGCAAGTTTTGAGGACATCAAAACTGTTGTGTGTCCTTGGATAGGTCTTTCCTTTCCCAGTGAAGTCACTATGAGCAGATTGCCCAATCACCAAATGGTATAGCAGATCTTGAAACCAGCCTGCAGATATTTTGAGCATATCAACTCTAACTTTTTCACTCTGTTGCATTCCTTTTTGTCAAACACTGCAGAATATCTATGGGTTCTATAATTATATTATTCAGTCAGTATCTATTGTTCTTTTCCCACATACTAGAAAGAGTAGATGGTGCTAGAGAGTTTCATCTGAGTTTCTCACCATGGGCTGCAATTTCCCTCAAATTTCAGATCATTACCTCATGTGCTTTTGTTGCTCAGGATAATCTTTTAGGTATTCCTCAAATTCCATAAAAAGCAATTGTTAGAAGTTTTTCTTTTTTAATTAATCAAAGATGTTCCAGACAATCAGTATTTAGTATTCATAGAATGATATTGCACATATGTGCCATAAACTAGGAAAATAAATCTTAGTTACAGACTTTACAACATGCAGTTAGTGCTTTCTGGGAAAATAATTAGTGTGTTATATGTAAGATGATTTTTCTCTTTTGTTGCTTTTTAACAGTAGATTCTAGCTTTTGTTTTATACATAAAGTTGCTAATGAAACTATTCCTTACAGAACACATCTATTCTCTGTGTTGATCCATGATTTCAAATCATCTACTTTCTCAATGTTAAGGTTGTTAGTCTATTTTGTGATGACCAAATCTTAAAGTATTATTTGTTATAGTAAATGGTCTCTGGTGATAGAGACAAGTCAAAAGCTTTTATAAACCAAAACTGTGACTCAAGTCTATGTGAGACACAGTAATAATTAGGAAAAGCTGGCTTGATATATTAGTACTAAACTCTACATCAATCAATACTCCAGGCATCTGATGAGTTTAGCAGAGGCCAAGGAGAAAATTAATGACAGGTTTTCTACAACAAACTGCTAAAGTGTATTTATTTCACAAAACCAAAGAATAAACGTTCTAAGAATATTTAAGTTAAAGATAAGAGCATTGGAAAATATTCACCCAATCATCTCATCATTTTTCTCTTTACTTTAGCTTTCATTAAACTGTGAGATTCTCCTTGTATTTCCTGTATTTAATAGAGCATAGGACATAGTAGAGCCTCTATAAAAGACCATTAAGTGAATGAAGAACAGCATATCCTTGATGGTAAAAAAAAAAAAAATACATAATGCTGTTTTTTTTTTTGTTATTTATTATACTCATGTGTCCCTCTTTAGCTATCAAATAGGTATGTTGATGTATATGTGTAAGAAGACTAAATGTAGCCATTCCTTTAGTTCCAAAATATCTACAGACTACCTATGCTAACTGTGTGAGATACAGAAATAAATATGGTAGAATATTCAGTTTTCAAAAAGTAGGTAACTGATCCCTTCCTTCTAATGGCTAGGAAGATAGCAAAAAGAAATTAATTTCATAGTTTAAAACTTGCAAAGTTTCACTATGAAACTTTTAGAGTAGATTTGCCAGGTAGAATACAGGATACTTATTAAAATTTCAGGTAAGTAATAAATAATTTTTAAACATAAGGATATCCCAGTATTTGAAGCATATCTGTCCCAAATATGGTATTAATTATCTATCTTAAATTCAAATTGGAATAGGCATCCTGTATTTTTGCGTATGTGTGCTCACGAAATTTGGCCATCCTACTTTTTAGGCCACTTTTTACAGAGCAGAATTGTTCCAGTTGGTTTCCCATTTTGCATCACACAGTGAAGGCGGGACAAGCTGTAAAATGCTTTAGATATGGAGATAAATAGATAAGAAGTCAGAAAAGCATCAGGAAGGAGACTAAGGTGCCCTTGAATGATAATAATTAATCACATTAACCACAACAGAATATCTGTTCAAAATATGAGAACAGAAGTATGTATTCACTTGTTTGTTTCGGGGAGAGTGACACTTTTGATAACCTGGGTTTTGAAGTCAGACAGGTCAGCCTGACAACGTAGGGGCACTATGATTTGGACAAGGATCTCAAGTTCTTGATGACTCAGTTTCTTATGTGATAAATGAGGACAAGTAGAGTAATACTATATAAAGGTGTCTGGAAGATTAAACAAAATAATACTCATAAAGTGATTAACAGTGCTTGCTATGTAACAGGTGTTCTCTGTATTATAGATTTACTCTTATGAACTATTGCTGTTGAGGTGCAATAATCATCTGTGGCTTTGTCTTAAAAGAAAAGCAGTTCCTGGCATCTAGAAGCTAGCTTGGCACTCACACACAGCTAGACCTTCCCCTGGTGTGTATAAACAATTTCACAGAGCACCACGATCAGACAAAGCCACTCTGTGACCATGATGAATAAAGACAAAAATAAGACTGCCCCATAACCATATCTGAAAGCAGACAAAAACATGAATATTAATTAAACATCAGAAAAGAGCTAACACCATTCTATCCTGGTTCATATGAATGAGTATTCATTCCTTCTTTACAAATTATAACTTAACCTCACTCTAGTCTTCCCTCTTTCTGGGGAAGACATTAAGTTGCCCAAGCATATTAACCCCACTTTCTAATAGTTTCCAATCTGGAGCAAAGATCTGAGTCCTTGATATATCTGCCCCATACATGAATCTTATCTTTCCTTTCCTTTCCCTTTCTCCTTTCCTTTCCTTTCGTTCTCTCTCTCTCTCTCTTCCCCTCTTTCTCTTTCTTCCTTTTTTGAGATGGAGTCTCACTCTGTTGCCAGGCTGGAGTACAGTGGCACTATCTCAGCTCACTGCAATCTCAGTCTTCTAGGTTCAAGCGATTCTCCCGCCTCAGCCTCCTAAGTAGCTGAGACGACAGGCGCACACCACCATGCCCAGTTAATTTTTATATTTTTAGTATACACAAGATTTCACCATGTTGGCCAGTATGGTCTCAATCTCTTGACCTTGTGATCCACCCGCCTTGGCTTCCCAAAATGCTGGGATTACAGGCACCATGCCAGCTGAACCCTAATCCTTTCTAATGCCATTTTACCAAGCTGTCCTTGACCATATCCCAATGCTCCTCACTCCCATAGTATCCATTATACTCTATGATCCTTTATTGTAACAAGCCATAAACTTAATGTCTTTAATTACAGAAGTGTCAATGTCCTTTGGCTGGAGGGCATTGACAGGACCTTCCAACAGCACCTTCTTTCTCTTGTCTTCCTTGTCTTCAGTGTTCAATGTTCTCCCTGTGTCTTTTCTACTTTCCGTCACTAAACTGTGTCCTAAATATGCAAGTGTAATAAAAAAAAATCAATGAAAGAATCATCATCATGTATTCATAAAGTTAAATAAATAAAACCAAATGCCAGATTCTGGTAACTGGATGGCTGCATTTCAGTTTTAGATAAGCATTTTAGGTTTGATCATTTTCTAGGTCTTTCTCTATTTTAGTAAACAATCTTTTAAGAACACTAGAACATATCCATACTCGCTCACATGTTCCTGTTTTCCCACAGAAAAGACTCCAATGACACAATACCATAGAGAAAAAAGTTGGTGGGTGACATTTACTGTGCTAGTTTTTCTTGCATGTAGTTTGAGAGAACAGTGATGACTGACACAGTAGGCCCTTGGCATCCACGGATTTCACATCAATGGACTGAATTAACTTGAAATGAAAATATCCGGAAAAAAGTTGTGTCTGGACTGAACATGTACAGACTCTTTTTTTTGGCATTATTCCCTAAAAAATACAGTATAACAAACTATTTACATAGCATTTACATTGTATTAGGTATTATAAGTAATCTAGAGATGATTTAAAGTATATGGGAGGATGTGTGTAGATTAGATGCAAATATTTCACACCATTTTATATCAAGAACTTAAGTATCCATGGATTTTGGCATCCTCGGGTGTTCCTGAAAACAATCTCCCACGCATACTAAGAAACAACTGCATATATGAGAAGCAAATGATACCTTCCACCCTTGAAATTATGTTTATTTCCAGACTAACCTCTGGAGTGTGAATTCTGCTATGGACAGCAACCCTAATTGCTAGGACATACACAAGCCTGGACTCTTGGTATCCCACATCCCTCTGATTTTCTCTTTTATAGTTGGGAGCAAAACCTTTTTTCTTCTTATTTGTTTCTTTTGGCTGAGTGAGAAAGCTCCTATTATTTTAGCTCCAAGTTTGGTAATATAAAACCCAGCACCATCTCTGTAGTCTGTGATATTAGAAGGTACTGTGTACCAAAAATATCAGAGCATTTTTCCAATTATACACACCTATCAGTAGAGAAAGTTAAAAATTGGACTAGGGGACTGACTCAAAAATATAAGTATTAATATACTTTAAAAACTCCCTAGGTGACTTTTATTTGACCCAATTCCCCATCTCCCAGAAACCTCTCCTTAGATGTGATATTCCCTACCTATCAAAGGAAAAGAGCACCTTAAAGAAGCCAAATTTAGGATCAACCTATGATATACTATTTAATATTATCTGTAGGGCAAACCCTTAACAAATTTAGAGCTGAATCATGAGTCAACCTGAGCTGACCTAATTGCTTGTTCTGTTGTCTGCAGTTCTGGGAGGAGGAATAGACCAAGACTAAGCCCTGAATAGCAGTAGCAGATCTCATGGAAAATCTAATTTACGGGACAGCAACTGTGATGGTCCTGTTAAGGTTGCTGAGGCCACAGTGAACTAACCTCTATTTTTCATTCCCTAGTAATTTCTTCAGGAAAATACATTTGGTTATATAATTTATCTTGCTTTGTTTTGGCTCGAAAATGAACTTGAGAGAGAAAAACTGTAGTAAAATTCTTTATATTTTAAGTTATACTGCTGTGATCAGCAGAGGTTACTTTGCTTCAGAGTATCCGACAGAATCTGCTTCAGAATAAATGTACATGACAATGTATGTGACTTGATGTCTGTACCAGAATGAAGCCAGAATGGTGTTGACATCAAGTTGTATTTGAATGTCAAGTTTATGTGGACATTGCGATGTGAACAGAGATGAGTGATTAATGAAATTGTAATAATATGTTTCTTGGCTACTGAATTGTTTAAAGCATGATATATATATGATCTAATGAATCTTTCCCTCTACACTGAAAAGTAGATGAATAGTGAATGTTCTTCAATACAGAGGCCACAAGTAATTTACTCAAGAGCACAGTATAATCATTGTAAAGTCCAGTAGTTCTGCTTGGAATTTTTCCAAACGGGAAAGAAAGGCAGACTTAAAAAATATATTTTTGTCAAAGAATCACAACTTGGACTTTAAGGTTGAATAGCTTGTGAGCTACTCAGAGGCAAGATGCAAGTGTTTGCGCCCAAGTACCTGTCATACTGTCAGATACTAGATAAAACTTCACACACAAAGACAACACAATGACCAAATGAGATAGACCCTTGGCTTGCTGTTATCAATGATCAATTCTGTTTCAAAAAGGAAGACCTAGAGATTCTTTGTAATTCTGAGGTTCCCTTAAAAAATTGATAATCACTGGAGTAAAATACCAAGGTTAGAATTTGGAAGGAAATATTGTGAAGTTTTCACCAATCAGCAAAGTTTCAAATATTTCATGCCTATTAAGTGGTAGTTAAAAACCACCTTTCAAGAAGCCTATTGCAGAGAGCCAGATAATTACATTGCCTGTATTTTATTTTTTACTCTTTTTGTGCAAATTATGATTTATAATTATTATTTTAAGCACTTGTCTTTTAAATCATACAGGAAAAAAGGAATAAGCCAAAAATGTAATAATTCTAGATTTTCTGTTTAGCAGGTAGTTCCCTTTACCAGTGTTTTTTTCGTAACTGTACATGAATAAGATGTATAACATAATGCTGTACTTACACACAATGTAATGGTTACCATAGTACCTCACTGTGTGTGTATGTGTGTGTGTGCATGTGTGTACTTAGAAGGCCTAAAATCTACTCTGTGAACAAATTTTCAGTATACGATACAATATTGTAACTATAGTCTTCATGTTGCACATTGATCTCTAGACTTATTTACCCTATGTAACTCTAACAATGTCTCTTTCGACTTACATCTCCTTATTTTCTCTGCACCCCTCCACTCCTGGTAACCACTGTCTATTCTCTGTTTCTATATATCTGACAGTTTTGGTTATTAGATTTCACATAGAAGTGAGATGATGCAATATTTTTCTTTCTGTGTTTGGCCTATTTTATTTAGAATAATGCAATACAGATTCATCCATATTGTCACAAATATCAGAATCTCTTTTTCAGGCTGAATAATATTCATACATGTACATACATATACATACACACACATCCCCTATATTCTTAAATCTATTAATCTGTTGATGTACACCTAGGATGTTTCTCTGTCCTGGCTATTGTCAATAAAGCTGTGGTGAACATGAGAATGCAGATATCTCTACAAGATGCTAATTTCATCTTCTTTTGGTATATACCCAGTAGAGGACTTGCTAGCTCTTAAGGTAGTTCTAGTTTCAATTTTTAGAAGAACCCATATACTGTTTTCCATAATGTTAAACCAATTTACATTCCCATCAACAGTATATACAGGCACTCTTTTCTCCACACTGCCACCAACACTGGTTATCTCTCTATTTTTTATAATAGTCACACTGACTGACAAGTGTGAGGTGGTATCTTATAATGGTTTTGATTTGCATTTCCATGATGATTAGTGATGTTGAGTACCTTTTCAGATACATGTTGGCCATTTTTATGTCTTCAGTGGAGAAATGTCTATTCATATCTTTTGCCCATCTTTAATTTTTAGAATATTTTAAAAATTATTTTTTATTTTTATTTTTTGCTATTGTGTGCATTCCTTGTACATTTTGTATACCAACCCCTTATCAGATATAGGATTTGCAACTGTGTCTAGGCTGATTTTTCATTTTTTTGATTGTTTCCTTTGTTACACAGAAACTTTGTCAGTCTGTAGTCCTACTTGTTTATTTTTTGCTTTTGTTGCTCGAGTTTTTGGTGTGATAGCCAAAAAATTATTGCCCAGAACAGTGTTATAGAGCTTTTCCCATGTTTTCGTCTAGGATTTTAATGGTTTCAGGGTCTTGCATTTAGGTCTTTAATCCATTTTGAGTTGGTTTTTGTGTATGGTGTAAGATAAGATTCCAATGTTATGCTTTGCATGTGGTTATCTGGTTTTCCATACATCATTATTGAACAGATTATTCTTTCCCAGCTGTGTCTTCTTGATGGGCTTGTTGAAAATTATTTGACTGCATATGCTTGGGTTTATTTTTGGGTTCTCTATTCTGTTCCATGAGTCTATGTATCTGTTATTATATCAATACCATAATATTTTGGTTACTACAGGTGTGTAGTATATTTTGAAATCAAAAAGCGTGGTGACTCCAGCTGTGTTTTTCTTTCTAAATATTTCTCTATTTGGGGGACTTTTGTGGTTCAATACAATTTTAGAATTTTTTTTTCTATCTTTGTGAAGCATGCCATTGGAATTTTTATAGAGATAATGTTGAATCTGAATATCGCTTTAGGTAGTATGAAAATTCTAACAATATTAATTCTCCCACTCCAAGAATATGGGATATATTTTTTATGATATCCTCTTCAATTTTTTTCACCAATATTCTGTAGTTTTCTGGGAAGGAGCAATTAAAAATCTCCAACAACAACAACAACAACAAAAAAGCCCGGTACCAGAGAGTTTCATGGCTAAATTCTACCAAACATTCAAACAAGAATCAAAGAAATCCCTCTTAAACTCTTCTAAAGAATAGAATCAGAAGAAATACTTTCAAACTTAGTTTAGGAGGTCAGTATCACCCTGGTCCCAAAGCCAGACAAAGATACCACAAGAAAAGAAACCTGTTATAGGCCAATGTTTCTGATGAACATAGATGCAAAATTATTCAGTGGAATACTGGCAAACTGAATTCAGTGACACATAAAAAAGATTATAAATCATGACCAAGTTGAATTTATCTCTGGGATGCAAAGTTGATTTAACATATGCAAACCAGTGTGATACATTACAGTAACAAAATGTAAAATAAAAACCACATGATCATCTCAATTGATGCAGAAAAAGCATTTGACAAAGTTCAACATTCTTTCTTGGGAAAAAAACTCACCAATTTGAGTGGAGAATGAAATTTTGTCTACATAATAAAGGTCATTTATGAAAAGTCTACAGATAACATCAATGGGGGAAAACCAAAAGCTTTTCCTCTAAAATCTGCTACAAGGAAAGGCTGCTTACTCTCACCACTTCTATTCAACATAGTACTGGAAATACTAGCAAAAACAATCAGACAAGGAAAATAAATAAAAAGCACTCACACCAGAAATGAAGAAGTAAAATTACTCCTATTTGCAGACAATATAATCCTATGTGTAGAAGACCCCAAAGACTCTACCAAAAAACTCTTAGAACTAATAAATGAATTCAATCATTTATAGGATACAAATTCAACATGAAAAAATCAGTTTCATTTCTGTATACCAATAGTAATTTGTCCAAAAAAGAAATCAAGAACAATATGTTACCATTCTTTGTTTATCGTGGGTATTCAGTAAAAGGATTTTTAAACTTAAGTGTTTATTAATACTAATTATTTTGAAGGAAAAAATATATTTAATGTGACCAAATACTTCCTAAGCAGTTGTTTTCAAAATAGTAGATATTTGTCATACTCAGACATATTTTTTTCTCTAAACCAATTGTTGCTGCAGATACAACCTTAATTGCAAGAATAAGCATTCCCTATAATCCTAGAACTACTAGTGAATAGCAATTAGCATAAGTAATAAAATTGAATAGTTTGCTATTATTAAATAGTTTCCTTTTTAATGGAATGTTTGGTGGCATGTTTATACATCATCCAGGGATAAAACCACCTTAAATTCTTTTATCCACTACAGGCTTTTTAATAAAGAATTCTAATACCTAAATATTTTCAGAAACTTTAAACGATGAAGCTGCCTCTTTCATGATTTGAAAACTCTTATTTTGAACCAGTCATGATTCCAGCAGTTAAAAATCAGGACCAGCAAATCTATTTTTAAGTTGAATCCCCTAAGTAATCTGGGATGCTCAAATCTTGACCCAGGCACTAGTTTGGCCATTGACCTGCTTCTTAGATCCTCAGGGAATACAGAAAATGCACATGACATAGATTCATGATCTTTACATTCATTCATTCATTCATTCATTCATTCAGAGATGGAGTTTCACTCTTTTGCTCAGGCTGGAGTGAAGTCGTGTGCTCTTAGCCCTCTGCAACCTCTGCCCCCTGGTTCAAGTTAGTCTCCCGCCTCAGTTTCCAGAGTAGCTGAGATAACATAGTCTGGCTACGTTATCCTGAGTAGCTGGGATAAAATAGCCTAGGTAATTTTTGTATTTTTAGTAGAGACAAGGTTTCACCACGTTGGCTAAGCTGGTTTCGAACTCCTGACCTCAGGTGATCCACCCACCTTGGCCTCCCAAAGTGCTATGATTACAGAGAGCCACCACGCCTGGCCTTAGATGCATGATCTTTATACTACTTGTGTTTCATCCCTGAATCCCTGGTTGTCTTCCTATGCTCCTGAGCTGTGCTATTCCATCACTGTGGTACAAGGGTCTGTGAGTAGACTAGCCCATGCCTTCATTTTTCTGAAGTATTCCCTGGTCCTACTCCGCTATCTAAAAGCAGAGAGGTCCTACTAGAGTAGTTACATATGGGAGACAAGAAAGAGAAGAGAAGAGAGCCATATGAAGAAAGCAATTTCATATGAGTTATCCTAGTCCTGTGCTATGTATAATTTATTTCCTCCTCTAAAAGCTGCAATAGCCCAAGTGTATGTTCTTGACATATAATCTTCTCTTAGAATGAGAGGAGTCTTTGATTAATTCTTAAAGAATGTGACTAACTCAAACCTACTGGGAACCTGTGTCAGAGCTGGAAAGGACTTGGAGATCATCTAGACCAGCAGTTCCAAACCTTGATTTTGCCCAGACCCCCTGAAGAAAGGAACACTTCACTCCATCGGTAACATCCAGTGAGACTAGTGAACGGATTCTTCAGAGCAGAGTGTAGGGAGAGACGTTATACCATCTTGGCAGGAAAATAGGGGGCTGGTAATTTTAAAAGACCAGCCACCACCAACGCGAAACAGGAAATTCTGATATTACTGCCTGGCACAGAACTGGCTGGGGTGGGAGGACATTGGTGAGTTATTGTTTAAAACAACCCTCTTCATTTAGTTATGAGAAAACTGAGGCTCAGAAATCTTAAGAGATTTTTTTTTCTCATCCCACAGATAGTGACTGACTCAGCCCCAGACACTGTTAATCTTCCCTCCTTAAATAATTTTATTACACTCTATGACATCTTCCTTAAATCGAGATTCTGTATAGAATTTTTGTGTGCCTAGTTAAGATGACAAAGAAAGCAAGAATAAAGGCGGGTAGAAAAACAAGGAAAGATGGAAGGGAGTAGGAAGGGAAGGAAGGAAGGGAGGGAGGGAGGGAGGCAGGGAGGGAAGAAGGAAGGGAGGGAGGGAGGGAGGGAAGAAGGAAGGAAGGAAGGAAGGAAACACAACCACCAAAATACAAGGGAACAAACACAGAGGGCATGACCCAGAGGAGCCTGGTAGCAGAAGCCGGTTGCATGAGATAATTCAGTGCTGTCATGCAGTGTTGGGCTTTGAAAGCAAAGACTGGAGGAGCCGGTAGATGAGCAACTCAAAACAGACTTACTTGGGAAAATCTTAATTTCACACTGATTTTGCAGGCAAGAAGAATGACTTGTATTAGAACAGGCTCTCATTTGCAGCAATGTGTTTGTTCCCTAGAAATTCTTTCAAGTGGTGACAACCTAATAGACCACCAGTAAGACTCTTCACCTGTCAAATCCTGTCCCTTCAGAACTGCCGGGATTCCCAAGTCAGAGCTGTGTTTTCCCCATTATATTCTTATTCCCGTTAAAACGCAAACAGTACAGAGAAAGCACCGGAGAGAAGTTTTGATAGAAGCTCAATGAGGAGATCAGTGGCTCCTGGCTGTGGGGGTGGGATCGTTAAGGCAGCTTCCCTCTGAAGGTGGAAAAACTCTAGGAGCATTTTGTGGCGCTTGTGCGCTGAAGATGAATGTAATGTGTAGGACATTTCTGCTTAACTTTGAACCTGTTCTGAGAGAAGTTCTCGCCTTGTATTTCCTAAGGTAGAAGAAGATGATTCTTTTCCAAAAAGTATAGAGAAACTGAAAAATAGTTTAGGTGAAAATACCTGGAACAATTTTTTGAGGGCAGACATAAGATATACTTTCCAAATCAAATGTGTTCTTTTTGTGTGTGGTGTGTGTATACAAAAGAACCTTTATTTGTTCTAAATAATTCTAAGTAAATACATGACAGATTATACCAAAAAAAATCAAAATACAATTTCTTCTTCTAAAAAAAGGCTGAAATTAATATGGTCTATAATCTGTGAAAATCACTGTGTGTAAATGAAGAGGGAATATGTTGCTATTCAATGAATGCGTATACTTATTGTAAGCTCTAGAGTGTTTATTGTGTTCTCTTAGAGCCCTTTGCACTCCTAAGTTCTTTGAGATTTGCCCTATGGTGATATTGCTCCTACCATAAGCAGTGGGAAAATTGGCTTTATAGTAAGGAAATGGCAGTGTTCTTGAGTTTATTTATAATAGGCCTATTCAAATCCAGCATTATGATTAATGTTTATTGAGGATTAACTATGTTCTTGTCACTCTGCAAAGTAGCTTATTTGAATTTTTTCTTTTGTGAATGTGTTAAGGGATGGCAGCATCCCCAAATATACACACAGGGATACCCCCCTTCCTTCTGCTGATGCAAGCATTCATCTTTCATTTGATGTCCCACCCTGCCTCCATCCCTGGGATCTGGTGTGAATCTCACTTGTATTCTCACCTGAATACAAGGATCCTCCTCTCCTCTACCCCTTTCCATTCTTGTCCCCACCCCTCAACCCCAACTCTCCAAGCTGACCACAGGAATATACTCATGTCCCAAGCTAACACTGATGAATTATCTTCCAATAATATGAATTTTGAGTAGTGGTCCCCAAGGGAATGAGGAACTAAAGCTAAACGGACTCAATTAGGAAGCTAAAGGGTGGTCTGTGCGTCCTGCTTGTTGAGCCCTCCAAAGCTACCCTCCCACTTGGCTTTCTCAAGGTCTGATGCTGTCTTTTCTTTTGACCCTCTGAGTCCCTGTAGATTACAATAAATCCCCCTTTTCTGGCTTAAATTAGTCTGATCCTATTCTTTTAAAGAGAAGAATGATTTTGCATATGTAATCTTGCAGGATTAGAGAGGTTATATAATGTCACACAACCATCAAGGTTTTTATAGAAATTACCTTTAAAGATACAATTCTATTGTTCAGAGATGTCTCAGGTTATCTTTGTTTCTTAAACATGTGCTCACTCTATCCTTTTACTCTTTTAGTTAAACTAACTCCAGTGCCAGAAATGGAAAGATTGCCTTTGGCTGTCTTGAGAAAACACTCTGATATTCATTTTAACTGTATATACATTGATATCTGGTGTGAACTCCCGATTATCCTTTCTGGTGAACTCCAGGGTGGTAAATATGTGCTTAAAATGGGATTGTTTGCACTTGAAAGCATTTTGCCCCACTTCTTTTGTATCTGAAAACAACATTTCTTCTTCACCACTCTGAAGTTGAACTTCAAGGCTACTCCTCTCCACACTCATCTGAATAACATGCTTGGTTTGAAGCAGGTCCTTAGAATGTGCAATGGTTGGGTATACATATTGAAGAATGTGGTTGGCTAATTCTTCCATTCCTGTTACTGTGAATTAGCAACTGTATTTCTGATTATGACCCTTAAATGAAAGGTGAATGCTGGAGAGATTAAATATCATTAATAATTCAGCAAGTAGAAAGTATAATTTTATTCTTCATAAAATGGCATGCTGACATTGCTGTATTCAGGAAGGCTCATTAAAACAGGCACAATTAGAGCGTGAATTTAAGGGACTGTTATTATGTCTTTTTACCTTCAGAAAAGATGCATGGAATTCTTTCTTTTCCCCTTACAAAGAATGATATTTCTGATAATGGAAATAACAAAGATTCTGATAGAGATATAAAGTTAAACAGAAAACTTTGGAGGTGTTAAGTTCATTTCATGCTTCTTACTTTGTAGAACACTGAATATGTCAAGAAATATATTTCCTTCTTTTTTTTTTATCTGGCTCTGTCGCCCAGGCTGGAGTGCGGTGGCCTAGCTCACTGCCACTTTCATGTCTCCCGTGCTCAAGCAAATAGCTGGGACTACACGTGTATGCCACCATGCCTGGCTAATTTTTTAAATTTTTTTTGTAGAGACAGAGTTTCACCATGTTGCCCAGGCTGGTCTGAACTCCTGAGCTCACGTGACAGCCACCTCAACCTCCCAAAGTGCTGGGATTACAGGTGTGACCCACAGTGCCCAGACTATATATACATATATATATTTCTAACAAATCTCTACTTAATGGCAAGTATTGTCAAGAGAATTCATAAAAAGATCTGATGAACCACCATCCTAATTCCTCTTTTTCTTTCTGGAGAATTTTTGGTAAAGGGAACTATGGATTTAATTGAATAAATAAAGCATGCTTGTCCAGTGCCTCCTACTCCATTTTTCTTCCACTGGATATACAATTATTTTCATTCATTCCGCAAAGTCTCTGCTATCAAAAAGATGAGTAAACTGCAGATCGAAGCTTGTTAAAGGCATCTATAACACAAAGAAAAGGAATAATTTCACTTTTCTGAGAACTATTGTATTGTCTCTAGAGTGAGATTTATTTCATCATAAATATCATTTCAATTCAACAAAAGTTAGGTTAAAGCAAATGACATTGTCATGTTTAGAAATCTAGAGGCAAATAAAACATCCAAAATATATACTTAGATGTTATTCTCTCCATTTTGATAGAAGATAAAGTATTTTGATCGTAGTAGATTTCTTTATAGCACTTCAGAAATATTTTTCTTTTGCCCCTTTATATTATAAAATGTATAAAAAGTGATTCCAAAATACTTTTGGTGGTGAGCTTTATTTTTTAGAGCCATTTTAGTTTCACAGCAAAATTGAACAGAAGGTACAGAGTTATCTCATATGCCTCCTCTTCCTATATATCTACAGACTTCCCTATCAACATCCCACACTAGAGTAGTGCATTTGTTACAATCTATGATCCTACGTGACACATCATTCTCACCCAAACTCCACAGTCTGAGTCAGGGCTCACTCTTAGGGTTCACAGTACATTTAGAGAGTCATTATTTTCTTTTTCTAACCAAAAGGATACATTTCTTTGGCTAATCATTTTTAATTAACTAAAACCGTGGTTTAATAAATATTCACTTCTTCGGATGAAAAACAAAGCATGAAGGAATTATGTGCAAATGCAATGGATTATTTATGATCTTGAAAACAATTAATACTGAGAGTGGCTGCTGGTTGTCCAGTACCACAGCATGCCAAGTACCTCCATGGTGCTCTCTCTGCATTATCTCTCTTGATCCTTACAGCCGCTTTATGAGGAGTACGATCTTATGAGGGATATAAAACTTGAAATGTGAGACGATAAAGCAGTACTAAAGTTGTGTGGTTTATAAGTGACAGCGAGGTAGGAGGCAGAGACTTGACTCTGGACCAGACTGAAGACTAGCTGAAACAGGAGGAGGTGAAAGCACCTTTCCATAAGACACGCCCACCAGGGCTAGGTCAGTTTCCCATCGCCATGGCAACACCCGGAGGTTCCTGCCCTTTTCTATGACAGTGGCCCAGAAGTACACCTCTCTTCTAGGAAATCCTGAATAACCTGCCTCTTCCTTTGCATGCACTTAAAAGTAGGAAGAAATCTGACTGCAGACCTGCCTCTGAGAGGCAGCCCTGGGCACACTGCCTGTGGGGTATCCCCGCTTCACAAGGAGCGGTACCCGGGCTGCTGCTGTAGGCTGCCGCTTCTATCAAAGTTACTGAACACCAATGGCTCACCCTTGAATTCTTTACTGAGTGAAGCCAAGAACCAGCCAGGTTATGCCCCAGTTTGGCGGCTTGCCTGCCCTGCAACAAAAGGGCTGCATTTGAATCGTATTCTAGAGCCTGTTCTCTTAACTGCTGGACTAAGGACTAGTCTTGTGTTTAGCAGCCTTTGCTTTATTTTTTCCAGCTTATTCTCCACCCTTGATAATCCTTTTCATTTCACAGATCCAGACTATAATAGATGGCCTAAGATAGTGTCAGCTAATATTCATTAAGTTTACTGTGCTGCTAGCATTGTTTCAAAGGGTTTCATTATTCTTATTTAATAGATGGAGAACAAAGAGGTTACATAATATGGCTAAGGAGAAAAATAAAAAGGAAGCTGTTAGGGGCTAAATTGTGTTCCCTCAAAATTTATATGTTGAAGTCCTAACCCCCAATACTTCAGAATGTGATTGTATTTGAAGATTAGGCAGGCCAGGTACAGTGGCTCATGCCTGTAATTCCAGCACTTTGGGAAGCCAAGGCGAGAGCATCACTTGCGGTCAGGAGTTTGAGACCAGGCAACACAGACACAGATCCTATCTCTATACATTTTTCATTTTAAATTAGTGGGGCATGGTAGTCCCAGCTACTCAGGAGGCTGAGGCAGGAAGGTCTCTCAAGCCCAGGCGTTTGAGGCTGCAGTAAGCTGTGATCACACCACTGCACTCAAGCCTGGGTGACAGAGCAAGACCTTGTCTCTAAAATAAACAGATAAATAAACAAAGATAAGGTTTTTGAGGAGGTAAAGTTACAATGAGGTCATTAGAGTGGGCCCTAATTCAATCTGACTGATGTTCTTCAAAGAGGAGGAAATTTGAACAGAAATAGACAGAGGGAAGACCGTGTCAAAACATGGAGAAGGTTACCATCTACAAGCCAGGAAGAGAGGCCTCAGAAGAAACCAACCAGCTTCACTGCTGACTTACAGCCTCCATATTTGTGAGAAAATACATTTCTGTTGTGTAAGCCACCCAGTTTGTGGAATTTTGTTATAGTAGCCTTAGAAAATAAATATAGAGGCTGACAAAAAGACATTTGCAAGAATAAGGGTTTAGGGTAACCTGTAGAATAAGTTTATTCCATAATCCCTATGACTAGTGTTAACTGGATCTTATATCTAAACACCATAGGCTGAATTGTTATTATCCCCAGATATGTTACACCCCCTGTGTTTCAAGTTCTTAAGACCCCCAGTGGATGCCTAAAACCATGGATAGTACCAAACCCTATGTATACTATACTTTTCCTATACATACATATCTATGCTAAAGTTTATAAACTAGGCACAATAAGAGATTAACCACAAAAACTAAAAATAAAATGAAATAATTATAACAATATACTGTAATGTAAGTACGTGAATTGAATGTGGACTCTCTCAAAATATTTTATTTTACTGCATGCACTCTTCTTGTAAGATGATAAAATGCCTGTGTACAGAGGTGAATGACATAGCATAACATGACACAGGCATTGTGACACAGCGTTATGCTACTATGGACCTTCTGATGGTATCTCAGGAAGAGCATCTGCTTCAGGTGATCTTGCATCATGTAGCCATGACGTTTTCCATGGTTGGATGTTAGGAGAAGATGGTGTCCATGGTTGTAGTGACTTGAACACAAGCACTGCCACACCACAACAGTGAATCTGCTAACCATGACGGCTGCTATGTGAGTAACAGGTGGACACTCAGCATGTAGATGCTGGGTGAAGGAATGATTCATGTCCTGGGAAGGACAGGATGGATGACTTAAGATTCTATCCTGTTCCTTAGAATGACCTACAATTTAAAACTTATGAATTGTTTATCTCTGGAATTTTGCATCAAATATTTTTAAACTGTGGTTGCCCATGGGTTATGAAACCAAGAGGAGAAAAAGTATGGAGAAAGGAAGACTACTGTAAACTTCAAAACGAGGGCATTTCTTGTTTCTGTTGACCAATAAGGACTACCAAGTGTGTTAGTGCTTAGATTAAATTTATGAGTGGCTATAAGTTAAAACATTAATGAATTTATAACAATTGATTACTAAGTAAAGACAGGGAAAAAAAACACATAAATACAGAATAATCAATTAGAATCAAATGCCAAAAAGGAAGAATTTGAAGAATGGGAAATGCTTAAATGAGAAGACATGAGATGAAACCTGTGTTTATGATCATGTGTTTCCAAAAAGGTGAGTGCTTTTGTAGATTAAATTGAACTCTGAGAAAGCTCTCTTTCTTTCTTATCCAGTAAAAATTCTTTGTTATAATGCATGGCCACTGACATCTATCACAACAGGATTTTTAAGGGGACTTTCAGAGTTACTTTAAAACTTTGTTTCATGGTTCTTCATGTCTTTGGTGAGAAGTAAGATAATTAACTTTTATCTGCCTTTTCCTTGTGCAGGCTTTAAAAGAGCAGAGTATTTCACCTGTGACATTTTCCATTTAGCCATCATCACCTCCGAGTAGAGAATTCCAGAGTTTCACAAAACTCTAATTCCATAGGCTATTAATAGAAATTGCATCTACTTACAGCCTACTTTTGAGAAATTTGTGCCGTATAATTACTAGTCCCATAGCCATACAAGTTCATTCTTTTCTTTAAAGTTCCAAAATTATGAAATCAAATGTTTTATAACTTATACAATTTTAAATCTATACTAAAAATTAAAGTCAACTGACTGCAAGAATCTGAGAGACTAATCAATTCACTATAAAGTTTCAAGTTTCTGAATTGAGATTTAATTTGTCACCAGTGAATAAAGAATGATGATGATGAGGATGGTGATGATGGTAAAGATGATAAGTACTTGAGCATTTGTCGAATGATTGCTGGGTTTCAGGCCATGAACTAACCACTTGTTAGAGGTTGCATATTAATATATATTATAAAAACTCCAGTAGTATAATGTAGTATGCACCCTTTTTAAACATTATTTTATCATAACAAATCCCCTCCCTTATGACAATCTGGTAGGACTATTATTGATGGAGGACAATTTGGGGAGTGGTGCCTTAAGCTCAC
Source organism: Cheracebus regulus (assembly GCA_963574635.1). NCBI lineage: Eukaryota > Metazoa > Chordata > Mammalia > Primates > Pitheciidae > Cheracebus > Cheracebus regulus. The sequence goes on from CAUYQU010052475.1 coordinate 22,470, forward strand.
ACTTAGCCTTATAATTAACATCAGCTTTAAGTTGACTATTTGTCATGACAGAATTAACTCTTTCTGGAGACTGTTGAGGACCCCGTGTCGGCTTGTTCTATTCTCTCTCCAATATTTAGAAATACTCATAACAAATGTATGAGTTAGCTATGTTTGCAGAACAACCCCACTAAACTTTAGTTGGCTTAAAATAGTAACAACCACTATTTAGCTCACAAGCCTGCAAGCTGATGACTTAGACTAGATTCAGCTGTGTGAGTTTTCTGGTCTTTGCTGGGCTGACGCTATGGTTTTATTCAAATGTGGTTATGTAGAGGATACGTGCTCTCACATGTCTGGAAATACAGCTAAGCAACTGATCTCTCCTCGATGTGGTCTTTCATTCTCCAGGAACCTAACCTGGGCTTTGTTCACGTGGTAGTTATAGGGTACCAAGAGATAGCATGGAAGCAAAACTCTTGAGACCTAGGATGACAATTGGCATGCTGTCACATTCTGTTAGCCAGAACGAGTCACAAGTACAGTCTAGCTTACCCAGTTTTGCTTGTTCTTTTAACCTTGCTTATGTTTATTCTTGCCGTGCATAATTATTATTAAATAGTAACATTTATCAATTGCTCATTTATAGATTCTGGACTAGTGTCTTGCTTAGACTTGATTATTTGATGATTATTCCTAAAAATTAAAAATATAATAAAACATTCAAAACCTTAGAGAAAATATAGGGATTTTAAAAACCGATCTCAATGTGGAAGAGGAGTCCTAAACTGAAAAGCTATGGAAGAAATTACAAAAAACTGGCCCAACAGATTTGCCCCCTTTAAAAGTAAAGCATGTGTCACTCTCAGCTGATGAAATTGCCTTTTATTTTGCTGAGAAAACAGAAGCAATCAAAAGACTTTCAAGTACCTACCATGTTCTCCTTATCTGTTAGCATTTATTTTCACATCTTCTGTCTCCATTTATGATACTGTACATAAACTCTTCATGCCCCTTTCTAAAGCCAAATCCTATTTTACAGTAGACTCTAGGGTCTCTCTCCAACTCAATACATTGCTCCATTAAATATTTTTCTGTTTTCAATCTTTTTTATTCTCTCTAGATCTTCCTCATCAACAGAAAAATATGCTATATTACTCCTATCTAAAACCCTTCTCTTAACTCACTTCTCCTCTAATAACTATTATTTCGCTTTTCAACAAAACTCTTCCCAAGTGTTTTTAGCTGTTGTCTCCAAATTGTTTTCTCTTATTTTCCTTCAAATTTGTTCTAAGAGGCTCTCATACCAAACTTCTCTTGTCAGAGTCACTGGAGACATCCATGTTGTTATAATCATGTCACACCTGAATGTCCATCTCTCTCTTATCCAACCTCTTACCAGTATTAGACCCTAGCGATTATTCTCTCCTCTCTTGAAATATTTCTTTCCTTGTATTTCAGGAGTCTTCTCTTTCCTCTTCCCAAATGGCCACTTCTCATTCTTCTGCTGCTTGAAGTTCCCCAGAGCTCAGCCTTTGTTTATCTTTTCTTTTTATATCTATGACCACTCTATTAGTAATATCTTTGAATTTCATGGCTTTATATGCTACCTATTTGCTGATGATTCCCACGTGAGTATCTCCAGCTCTCACTTCTCACCTAAAGTCACTTCTTCCCAAATGACTACTGGTCATCTTCATGGATGTCTAATAAGACACAAATTCAACACATCTGAAACTGAGCTCCTCATAGTTCTCACCCTGAATCTGTTCCTCCTGAAGTCATTCCCATCTATGTTAGTGACAACTCCATCCTTCTAGTGGCAGGTTAAAAACTCTAGAGTTTTATGTTCATTGCAGCACTATTCACAGTAGCAAAGACATAGAATCAACCTAAATGCCCACCAATGGTAGACTGGAAAAAGAACATGTGGCACATATATAACATAGAATACTATGCAGTCAAAAAAAAAAAAAAAGGAAAAAAAAGAATAAGATCATCTCCTCTGCAGGAACACGGATGGATCTGGAGATCTTTATCCTTATCAAACTAATGCAGGAACAGAAAATCGAATACTACATGTTCTCATTTATAAGTGGGAGCCAAATGATGAGAACGCATGGACACAGAGAGGTGAACTGCACACACTGGGGTCTATTGGATGATGGAGGGTGAAAGGAGAAAGAGGATCAGGAAAAACAACTAATGAGGACTAGGCTTAACACCAGTACAGCAACCTGTACAACCAGTACAGCTTAACCTGTGCAGCAACCCCCGACTACACAAGTTTGCCCATATTACAAAACAGCACATTATCCCTGAACTTAAAATTAACATAAAAAAATCCAGAGTTGTCATTGCTTCATTTTCACCTTCCAAACCTTGCTTTGAGTGACTCCTGTTACTTGTTTCTCAATGTATGTAGGGTGGTGATTATTCTACATTAAAATCACTCTGTTTAAGCGTTTAGATAATTGCAATAGCTTCTACCTGTTCCCAGTCCAGCACCCAGAATGAGCTTTTAAGTCAGATCATAGCATTTATCGATGTAAAATTCTCCAATGGTTCATCTTCACTCAAAGTGCATGCCAAACAATGTACACCAGGCCCTTTGTGTTCTGGGGCCCCTAACTCTTTAATGGAATCCCAACCTCAATTGATTTCAGCCATGCTAGCATTTTTCCTATTCCTTAAGCCTGGGTGGCATCTAACCTGCAGGCTTTTGCACTTACTATTTCTTCTGCCTGGCTTGCCTCCAACCCCTTCACGTGTTTGCTTGAATGTCATCCTCCCAGATAATCCTGCTGAAAATCACAACCCCCATCCCTAGCATCCTTTATTTTTCTTCCATATTATCACTTTTATCTATAACATTTATCACTTAATATAATATCAATTTTTAAAAATTGTTATCTTTCCTCTGAACTAAAATAAAAGATTTCTGAAGGTCAGGATTTTTTACTCTTTTGTTCAAGTTTTATAAAGTCTGGAGTTTTGACTTTTTGTTCATTTCTAGATTACCAGGGCTCAGAATCGTGTGCAGTCCACAGCAAGCTTTCAGTTGCTACAGTCATTTGCTGAGTAGCAACATTTTAGTCAACAACAAACCACATACACAATTGGTGGCTCTCGAAGGTTATAATACCGTAATTTTACTTTGCCTTTTCTATGTTTAGATATGTTTAGTTACAAAAACACATACTGTTTTTCCAAAATTGCCTACACTATTCAGTATAGTCACATGCTATGACAGGTTTGCAGCATAGGAGTAGTAGGCTAGAGTAATAGGCTATACCCTTATAGCCTAGGTGTGTAGTAGGCTAGACCATTTATGTGTAGATAAGCACACTCTGTGATGTTCACACAAAGACAAGGTAATCTAATGAAGCAATTGCAGAATATGCCCTTATTCCATGAAGTAATGTCAAAAAGCACTCGGAATAAAATTAAACTAGGAATAAAAATTGAGATGTTTCAAAAATTATCACTTAATATGTTTCAAATCTTGTGTTTATAAGATTAATATGAAAAAAACCTAACATCCCCCATTGAAAAATAAGCCAATTGCATATAAAAATAATTTGCCAAATGAAGGTACATGTACAAAACTGTGCGATCTCATTACTATTAGAAATACACATTAAAATAATAAAATTTTATATATTTTCAAGAATTGGATAGAGAGATAAAATTTTAATATTATGTTAATTTTTAATGAAATAGTTTTATGTACTATTGATGGGAGTGCTAATGGTCCAGAAAATAATTTTGTAATAATGTAAAAATGCTTTCATTATATATAAGTGTTTTAACCCACAAAGATTACTTTTGGAGATTTCTTTTAATAATCAGAGAGACTTAACAATGTATGAAAGGAAAACAAAATCTTAAAAATCACCTATTTACAATGAAGAAATGGGTTACAAAACATAACTATATAATTAAATGTTATATAGCTTTTAAAAGCATGTTTTGTAAACATAGCTAAGGAAATAAGATAAAGATTTTATAAATATGACCTTGACAAGAGAGAGATCCAAGATGGCCGATTAGCAACAGCTCAGGAATGTAGCTCCCACTGAAAGCGCAGAGAACGAGTGGACGCCGCACTTTCCGACGAATTTTTGTTGCCCACAGACCGGAAGATTCCCAGCAGAGGAGCCACACGGGTCACCAGCGCGACTCTTTTGGCTGGCACGGCTGTTTTGCCGGTGAGCCAGCGCGGCGCTTCCCGGTGTGGAGTATATGGGATGGACGGGCTCGGCTGGTCCCATCCCCACAAGGAAAACAGCAATTGGAAGCGCTGAGGACGGAGAAAGCACAGCTGAACCCGGGAAGGCCGAGTTCTGTGGGGAAGGGGCGCCCCCCGAAGGAAAACTAAGAAACAGAAAAAACTTCATCACCAACAAGCCGGACGTCCACTCAGAGACCCAATCTGAAAGTCGGCAATTACAAAGACGACAGGTGGATAAATCCACAA